>JAUOBV010000003.1:10411953-10422968 GCA_032360425.1 Rubia occidens
ATATGGGTCAATATATAAGTTGAAACCCGCAGATTTTACCCATATGAGTTGATACATAAATCCATATGGGTTGAAACCCGCGGGTTTACCCATTCTGACCCGTGAGTTGAATGACTTTCAACCCGCCGGTTGAGCGGGTTTCAACTCGACCCGACCCATATTTTACCCATCATAAAATTGGTCAAAATGGGTCATACCCATATTTTTTAATTACCCATTTTATCCAACCCGTATTTGACTCGACTGCCCATTTGACACCCCTAATCCCACAGCAGCAGTGCCGGGGATTTTAGAGCCCGCCATCATATAAAGAATATGATGCAGACTGTATGGATTTCTTGAAATTAAAATTCAATGTTTGGGAGGACTTCTTGTATTAAGGTGGGTTTATATACATACGGTTTAAAGGATCTTTCTCAATTAACTAGTCATAAATGCAAATTTTTCGTTCATTCATCATCTCTCTCTTTTTTCGTTTTTTATGATCCTACATTAATTTTTTATGATTGAGGTGGGATTGAAAAGGAAATGAGGAACCATTAATTTAAAGGTCTACAAATCCTCGTGAAACTTCAAAACTAATGAGTGATAAGTTAAAAGGAGACAAGGATTTGGCCGGATCATGTTTTTTCGTCTTATTTGAATTACGAGTCCGTCTGTTGAAATACGATCTTTTCATAGGTTATGGAAAATCAAGGTTTAAAGTGGAAATTAGAAAAAATAAGATAAAATTTTCAAGTAGCATTAATCGGTTCATATACTTATAACTACTACATGTTGCATAATAAATTTTAAATATTACAACTAAAACCTTTTACCTTTTGATAATTCTAATTCAACTCCGTCTTTCCATAGGCATATGGAAAGACGGATTTTTCCAAGACTTTGCTTTCAAAGTTATAGAAATCTCGTTGTAATAAATAAAATAAAATAAAAATATTAAATCATCCCATCAAGGCCATGTTCTCTAAAGACTAGAGCTCATCTAAATTAATCTGAATTGAATTGTACTAAATTGAACTAAACTAATTAAGTGTGTTCAAAATAGTAATAATATGACTAAATAAATTCAAACTTAACCAAATTAAATTTTCACTTAATTGAATTGAATTCATGAGCTGAATTAAATTGGTTTGAATTGAACCGAATTGAATCGATTTAATCCGAACTGAACTTATACATTGAGTGAGACGGTCTAACTCATTCTTATGGTGAGACGGTGTCTAAATATAATTATTTAAAAATGAGAAATGACATAGGTACATTATGTATTTTTAAAAGTTTACTTATTACTTTGTCTCACCATAACTTATGGAGAGACGGTTTTATATGAGTCTTTCTCCTGAACTTAAGTGTAGATTATAAACTCTGAAAATGGACCTAATTACTACAATTATAAAATGATCTGTATAACTAATTAGTCTTTGTGTTTTCTTTTTATTTTTATTTTCATGGAGTTAAATGGAAACCTATAGCCGAATCAATATATGGATTTCCAGCAGTCTAGGCAAATCTTAAATTCTTAATTTGGGGCTGGACCGGACGGGCTATACATCATACATGATCTAATTTGATACTCCCTCCGTCCCAGCAGAATTGACATATTTTTGTTTGTCAAAGTTAAATTTGTCAAACTTTGACCATAAATATAAATTAATATACATATAATAAATATATAATGTGATATATTGTTGAATTCATCTTAACATATATATTTGAAAAATATCAACTTTTTTACGGAATTGATATATGTAGCTAGAGTTATTGATGGTCAAACATGATCATTGAAAACTGTGTAAATAGTAAATATGTCAATTCTGCCGGGACGGAGGGATTACGGTGGAATTTCGTCGACCAAAATTCCCTCTTTTTCTTTTTCCCCCTTCTTCAATCATCTTTTTCTTTCTCTATAATTCCCTCTTTTCCATCACCGTTCAACGACTGAATTCCATCGGCAATCTCAGATGGAATCGCCATTACCTATGTATGATGAATGGAATGGTGATGAGATCGCCGCGCTTTCTTCTTCCCACGGCGTGAATCCCCCTTTCTACAGTGGAATTTCGTCGACCGAAATTCACTATTTTACTTTTTTCCCTCCTTCAATCATCCCTTGTTTTTCTTTCTTTGTAATTCCCTCTTTTCCATCAGCTTCATTTTGAGTTTTCCATGGGCACTTTCCGGGAGCCCAATGGCGGCCCGCCTCCGTCTACCTCTTCGGAGGCTTCAAACCCCAACCTGGTGGCTATCGAGCCGGGGCATCGGGCCCGAGCTGAGAACGCTGCACAGAGGATCATCTGGAGGGTGCAACCGACGTTGGTCTCCGACGAACACAGGAGGGAGGTCATTGGTTACGTACAGTGATTGTTCATAAACTTACTTGGTTGTGAGGTCTGTGTTCTTTTAATTCCAACTTCTTTTACTTCCTTTATGTTCTTTCATCCGTTTGGTGATTAATCTGATTGTGGAGAGGGGATTTTATGGTTCTTTGTTGAGAGAGGTCTGTAGGTTTACCGTTAATGTGTTTGGAGAGTTGTTGCCTTGAGAAGTGATGGTTTTGGCTTCTATGGAATGTGTTTTACTGTACAGTTGATTAGGTTTTACTGTATTGGAATTTTTTCTAGCTTTAAGGTGAGATCACATCGATTTATGTTACTGAAAGACTTCATCTTGATAGAGGAATTCATGTGCACCGCACGGGTGTAACTTGCTCAGATCATTGGTTGTTTAGATTCAGCTACTAAACCATTGACAAGTTTATGCAGAGATGGGAGATATGATGCACCATTTTCAATGAGTGCTCTTTATATATGTATTTGTCTGCTAATGTTGGCATGATATAGCTGTCTTAGTTTTTTGCTTGCTATAAGATGAGATCATATCGCTTGCTGTTACTTTAAGGCTTATCTTTATAGAGAAATTCATGTGCACGGGTGTAACTTGCGCAGATTATTGGTTGTTTAGATTCAGCTGTTAGCCATTGAGGAATCTGTAGAGAGACGGGAGACATGATGCACCATTTTCCATGAGTGTTTTTTAATGTATTTGTCTGCTAATGCTGACGTGATATAGTTGTCTTAGTTTCTTGCTTGCTATAAGATGCGATCATATTGCATGCTGTTACTTAAGGACTTATCTTGAATGAAGTATTCATGTGCACAGGTGTAACTTGCTCAGATTATTGTTTGTTTAAATTTAGCTGTTAGCCAATGACAAATCTATATAGAGACGGGAGATAAGATGCACCATTTGCCATGAGTGTTTTTCTTATAAAAATTGTCTACTAATGCTGGCATGATACAGTTTTCTTAGTTTTTGTTCTTTGGGATACCAAAAGATTACTAATCATCTCACTCTGCATAAACTGAGTTTTAGTTACTAGTCACTGGCTGGTGCATCATGGGGTTGGAATTTCAGTCATGTTTGTCAGTAGCTTTAGTGTAGGGTTCTTTTGGATGTTGCAAGATTAATAAATAATTTGAGTCTGTATGTAGAAATCACATGCTGTGAGTCCTTGGGGCTGATGCATCAAAGGTCGGAAATTCCTTCATGCATGACACGCCTGTCTAGTTTTTGTTTTGGGATGTTGCAATATTTACACGAACTAAAGTTAAGAGGTGGAGACACATGCCATGAGTTCGCAGGCTTTTGCGTGAAGGAGTCGGAATTTCCATCATGCATGTCTTAATGGTTGTTTAAGAAAGTACCTTTTTGGATTAGTTCGACAACATGGATTTCATATGCATAACTTTTTAATCTATAGGGATTGTGCTCTACTAATACAATGTGTCTAAATGCCCTTTAATTTCTGTGGTACACTTGTCTTGTCAAGAATTGTTTTGCTAGTAAGATGGTTAAGTGAAATATAATTGCTGCATGGCCCTACGTACCTCTGTAAGCATTTGAACTAAATTTGGGAATTCTTTTTGCCCTAAAGAAGCTTATCGAATCACTCATCGTGCTCTGTTGTCTATCTTCCCGGTATAACAATCGTGCTGTGTTTCGAATTTGGCTTTTGATATTGTGTTTCTTTATTTCCATATCAATGTTTATGGCTGTGGTGGCTATGTCGTTTTTGCCAGCATCACAACTTCGATCCTTTTCCTCATAATATAATTGAATTTTTTGCAGGTCTTTCCTTATGGATCTGTACCATTAAAAACTTATCTTCCAGATGGAGATATTGACTTAACTGCCTTTGGTGGTGCAAGTGAAGAGGATTATTTAGCCAATGGTATGGTCTCTATTCTTGAAGGAGAAGATCAAAGCCGAGCTCTAGAGTTTGTGGTAAAAGACATCCAACTCGTTCGAGCTGAGGTAGTTGCATATTTTGTTTTTTATTTCATGATATTTACTTATACAATGTGACCATGAGCATTAGTACAATACACCTGAAGAAACATCTTGGGTACCAGCTATTCCTGCATTAGTTTCTGTGTTCCCATTTGCATTCACCTTACTAATATGGAAACGGCCTTCTGTAGCAATTCCTATACAGCATTCAGTAGCTTACCTTATAAAGATATCAGGCTGCATCCTAAAGAAATCATTTTGTTAACAAATTATCTTCATCTGCAAAGACCACATAGTTTTTTTTGTTGTTATTTTGGGGTTTGCGTGGGGCTGGTGTTCTGTTTTTGTAGTATCTACATCATTGAAGGCAAAGGTTTTAAACCTGTTACTGTGTAAAATGATAGTGTTCTTTTAAATATTACATGTAAACTGATACTGTTCTTTTAATGATCTCGCAGGTCAAGCTGGTGAAATGCATTGTAAATGATGTTGTCGTTGATATTTCCTTTAATCAAATAGGAGGCCTGTGTACCCTGTGCTTTCTGGAGCAGGTAAGATGTGGTTATAACTTATGCATTACATTTCTTTCTAGGAAAATAATACTATGATCAACACTGTTATCCGTACATGTTTTATAGTTAAAGAAAGCCTTTCTGGTAATGATTCCTTGGTGATTATGTGTGGAAGCTGATGCAGTGTCATCAGTGTCAGATCTAGGGGCGGGGGGAAGCCAACCCGACACCCTAGATCCTGGAGGTGAAGGGTGGAGTCTTCACCTCCATCCTCACTCCTAACCCCACCCTAAGAGTATTGGTGGTTGCTGGTGCTCTTTCCCCTGTCATCCTGTGTCGAGTCTACACTTGGGCGCTGCTGAAGCCTTACGTATTTTTATGTACCGAAGTTGAACCAATAGTGGTTAGGTTATGGGTTCAACTCCAAGCTCTTCCCTCATTGCATTTAATGTGTTCCTCATTCTCACTCACTATCGCACTAATTGATGTGATTCTAAATACAGTATGCTCTGTGAGTTACTTTTTGAGTAGACGAGTTTATGTTTTCTTTTTATAATTTTAAAGTTGAATCGCACATATATACACTTTTGACAGTTTTCGACACAGAACCATTTTGCACATCTCTCTTGATGACTAGAAGAGTTGCTTTTGACTAGAAGAGTTTATGCTTTGTGAGTTACTTTTGACTAGAAGAGTAGAAAAAAGAAAATCTATATTTAATCACTAGTTTTACTATTTAAAGAGAAAACTACATTTAATTTCGGTCTTTTAAAATTTTCCATTACTGCTATAATATATGTTTAATTACACATTTGAAATATTTCTTTTAAATGTGAATATTTATTAATACAATTGAAGAGTGGAGAAATTTTAATTTGGTAGATTGTGATATGTCTTGTGTAAAATTAAAGAATGCATTAAGAGTTGATTTTTCACAAAGTTTCTCTTTTAAGGTTCACTCACACCATTTTTGGACGTCCCCTTTTAAGGTTCACTTTCCATTATTTAAAGAGGGACACAGGCAAGGGCGGACCTTCGGGGGGCTGGGTACCAATATTTTATTTCTTCTTAAATATTAATATAATAAAAATAGATATGATAAATGTAAAATAAATGTTGGCCTCCCTTAAAAGATATAAAATGGATTTTAATATTTAATATTTATTAAAATTTATGTTTCAATTTCAATTTGAATTTACAATTTCTTATTAATATTATTTTCTAAATTTTAGTGATTCTTTTTGGATTATATAAGAAATAGAAACAGAATAGTGGTTTGGCTTGATTTGGATTTGATTAAAATAGTATAAATAAATATTGTGATTTTTTTCAAAAATTAAATACGAAAATCCATTGAAAACCTGAAATAATTTTTTATTTAATAAATAATAAATTAGTTATATTAGATATAATTAATTATTATTTATCATGATATATTTTATTTTATTTTTATTATAAATATTGTAAAATACATAAATTAATTTTAAATTAATAAAAGATATTTCTTAAAAGAAAACTCGACCTTGATTCGAGTAGACGAATTCGAGCTTGAGTTGTAAAATATCAAACTTGCCAAGTTCATGAGTTCGAGTATGTGTTTATAAACTCAAGTTGGGTCTAATCGGAGCACAACTCAAGCTCGACTCCCTAATCCATAGTACTATGCATGGTCAGCACGCTGTCCTTAGTATCAAACTCGTCGAGTTCTCTTGTTCGAGAATGTGTTTATAAACTCAAGTCGAGTCTAATCGGGGCGCTACTCGAGCTCGACTTGGATACACCCCTAGTGCATAGTACTACTGAGCATGCATGCTACCCGAAGGGAGATATCTGTCTTAATAGAAATGAGTTGTGCAATGCCTCCCTTCTTTGAGCCGACATAACCTAATAGGTTGTAGCTACCAGCTTTGAAAACATTAGGAACCTAGAACATTCGGTGCTATTTTTGTGCTATGTATGTGCCGAATATGAGCACATACATAGCACATAGTGTTTTAATATCAGTTGTGGATTTGAGAGGCGTGGAGGAGGTAGATCATAAATTACTCGATAACTATCTTAGATTATTATGTGTGGTTTGGAGCTATGCATCTTGTGCTTAGTCTTCTGGTGTCAATCATCTTCCAGGTAGATTGCCTTATAGGGAAGGACCACCTTTTCAAGCGCAGCATCATACTAATCAAAGCCTGGTGCTACTATGAAAGTCGCATTCTTGGTGCGCACCATGGCTTGATTTCTACGTATGCACTGGAGACGCTGGTGCTATACATCTTCCATCTCTTCCACTCGACGTTGAGTGGTCCATTACAGGTACTTTCTCTTGAGTATTGCTCGTTCATGTTTTATCTCTACATTTTTTAAATGTTTCATCTCTACATTTAAATTATTTTTTTTATGTTTCACCTATACGTTTAGAATTTTTTTTTTTTATGTTTCATTGTGACTGTGTTTATGTGTGCAGACAGTGTGCGTGTATCTCTACATTTAAAAAAATATTTTTATGTTTCACCTATACGTTTATAAATTATTTTTTAATGTTTCATCTATAAATACTTGTGATTGTGTTTATGTGTCCATACGGTGTGTGTGTGTGTGCAAATGGTGAGCTTGTTTATGTGTGCAAATGGTGAGCTTGCTTCTTTATGTGTGCATATGTGTGACATTAAATCTACCTGATGTTGAGACTTGTGATATTAGGTTTTGTACAAGTTTTTGGATTACTTCAGCAAGTTTGATTGGGAAAATTATTGCGTCAGTTTGACTGGTCCAGTGCGCTTACCTGACCTTGTTGGTAAGTAGCGTTTGTTGTCCATTAGTCTTAGTATTAGAATTTCCCTTTGTTTATGACTTTGATTTTGTTCTTCTTCTTTTCAGCGGAGGTTCCTGAAAATGGTGGAGGTGATTTGCTTCTCAGCAGCGACTTCCTCCGGTATTGTACTGAGATGTTCTCAGTACCTTCAAGAGGATTTGATCCCAGTTCGCGCACATTTCAACCCAAGCATCTCAATATAGTGGATCCCCTTAAAGAGGCCAATAATCTTGGCCGGAGTGTCAGCAAAGGTATTATGCCAACTCTTTCTCTTTATATTACTTAATCATACTTGTATCCTTAGCTAATTGGCCTGTTCTGTGTGTAGGAAATTTCTACCGGATACGGAGTGCTTTTACGTATGGCGCTAGGAAACTGGGACGGGTACTTCTACAGCCTGAAGATGATATCGCTGACAGTCTTTCCAGATTCTTTTCCAACACTTTGGATAGGCACGGATGCGGACAGAGGCCTGATGTTGAAGTTGCACGTCCTCTATGTGCAACATCTGGGCTAGAGAGTAATGAAGAAGCAGAAGAAGGTACCCCGCAACAGCATCATGAAACAAGAGATGCTCTGGATTTCCGACTCATTGGTGATGCAAGAGACCTTTCTCAGCTCAGTGGCCTACGTAGCGTGTCTCCTATTGGTGCACCATATCCTGCACCGCATCTGCACATTTCCCATTCTGTGCGGTCTAATGGCGAAAAGACCGTTGATTTGACACTGTCATCGAAGCTTCCAAATGACCATACAGCTGGAGTACCGGGTGATATAAATGGAAGGATCAATGGTCATCAGGAGCATCAAGTTTCGGGCCATTCTAGCCCTTTGTCAGATCTTAGTGGTCATCACGAGCATCAGTTGAGCTCTCTGAAACATGGTCGATGGTTATATGACCATGTTTCACATATGCAAGGTTTGCCGAGGCATCCTGGAGGACCTGGACCACTACTGCCTATCTTTCACGGGAATAATTCAAGAGATGCCATCCACCATCCCGCACAGTTCAGGCCCAATGGATTCCCTCATATAATGGGCAATGGTCCTTTCCCAAATCCTGCACTCTATGCAGTGAATCCAGTCATAGTACCTCCTGCTGCCTTTGGCTTGGAAGACGTGCCTAAACCCCGAGGAACAGGGACCTACTTTCCAATCATGGTATAACCCTACTCTCTTTCTGGTGTTAGTAAATAGGTATTGCTATGACTTGTGCGTATTGTGTGCAGTTTCTTTTCATTATAATTATATCTGATTTTGAGCTTTATCTGATTAACAACTCAACATTTGATTTTTGCAATCATTGTATAATCCTACTCTCTTTCTGGTGTTAGTAAATAGGCATTGCTATGACTTGTGCGTATTGTGTGCAGTTTCTTCACATTATAATTATATCTGATTTTGAGCTTCATCTGATTAACAGCTCAACATTTGATGTCTGCAGGGTCGTCTCCCACAACCTCCCAGGCCTCCAGTGATGAAGGGTGGGAGTCACGGGAATCTGAGGTCCCCTCGCCATTTTGGCCGGCATCCCATGTTTATGGAGACTAACATGGTTGATCACATCAGTCCTGAGTTTTTGCACCCTTCAGTATCGGGTAATCAGAGTGGAGCCCCCTGTAGGCCTTCAAGACCACCTCATTCCTTTCCCTTGGAAGAGAGAGGACAGCCGCACAGGAATGGCCCGGATGGGGGCTTCGAAATGAATCAGCAAGATCGAGGGAGACATCGGCGACAGAGGGCTGTAAGTTGTGCAGAGAATGCAAGTCCTGTCTCACCAACAACTGAAGGGACTGAAAATCTGAAACCTGTATCAAGTGGAGACCATGATAGGTATGGTAAATCTTAGGCTCAGCAGCTATCAGATTGTGTGCATGGTTAGAATTTGATCTGAAAGCTCATATTGTGTTGGTGGTGGTTGTGTGCTCTTTACTTGTAGGGTTTCAGTTGAATCATCCTACCATCTGAAAGATGAGGATGATTTTCCGCCATTGCCTCTCTGAATGTGGGGGTGTAGTTAGATGTTCTTGCGTCTCTGGGGACCTGGTCATTTGGAAGACGCGACTTTTTGTCTGTATGTACATTGTTTGTAACTTCGTACTACAGGTTTACTTTGTTGATCTCGGGTCTGTGTACAGGGATCGTAACTGTGGATTTTACCTGAGGTTCGATGGGGTTTAAACATTTCAGTGCAGCTTTAGTTTCATCAAATATAAGTCGTCAAGTTGAGAATGTTTTGCATTATGTCGGCGCTAGAAAAAATTAGCCTATATTAGTTGTTAGAACATTGTGAAGCTTTCAGGCATGTCTTCCCCATGTACGTGCATTGCATGTGCAAATTTTGTCCATGTCTGAAATAGTGAGCAAGCTGTTCCAAAAACGTGCAAATTTTATCAGCCTTGTTTATTTTGTGCTATGAACGACGTCGTTTCTTCTAAAAAAAATTAATTGAAAAATTCCTGGTCTTGTCTTGAATGGATTCCTCTCTTAAAATTAAATTGTTGGAATAAGCAAATGGGATGTCACCTTGATTTTCAATTGTCAAGGAAGAAGTAATTTTTCAAAATCAAAAGTAAGAAGTATTCATCTCTTGGTAACTTTCTTTTATTAAAAAAAGCACAAATTTTGCACAAAACAAACGTGCATCCTTGGTGCCTAGTTATAGTAGAAATTAAAATTGGATCAAAAACAAAAAGAAATTTTAAAAGCACAAAATTTGCACAAAACAAACGTGCTTCCTTGGTGCCTAGTTGTAGAAATTCAAGAGAGACGAGGGGGGAATTATATCGTGCATGTATAAATTAGTGCATTTTTTTCCAATTGAAAAACAGTGTTCTCCTTTTCATTAATTTAAGATTTTTACATCATTGTGTCAGTTTAAGATCATACAACCCCTACACACCAATTATTTATAACTAATACTCTCTCCGTCCCGTTTGTATTGGCCGAACACCTTTTGGCACAATGTTTAATGTTGGTGAGCTGGACCCGTGGGGCAGCTGGATGGAGGGGTATTTGTTATTTGATGACGTCATCAATTTTGAAATGATAATTAGAAAAAAAATCTTAAACATTATTCTGGCCCAGAATGTTTCCCTCCAAATTATAACAGTTCGCGAGCTTCTTACAGAAAAATGAGGGAAAAATCTTTGAGTAGAGTACAAAATATACTAAAAAGGCTACTGTCCTACAACTACTCTCCCAACCCTAACTTCAAAATTCTTTAAAATCCCTCAATTTGAACCCCAACCCATCTACACATCTCTGCTGCAAGCTTCTTTTTCAAAAAAAACAAACAAACAAAGAAACCAAGTTACATGCAACGAGGAGCAAAAATCTGACGGATGACGAGCGGAATGCAGTTGCTCAGTTCTTGTTGTTGACACAACACAAAGCTCGGG
>JAUOBV010000003.1:10423068-10435196 GCA_032360425.1 Rubia occidens
CAATTTTTTGGAGTTAGGAGCGGGGGAGCGGGGAGAGGGATTAGTGGTGATGGTCAATTTTTCGGCGCTTGGCTGAGCGGAGCTGGAAATGTTTGCGGAGCCGCGGAGATAGCGTGGGGGGTGTGGGAGGAGAGATTGGTGGTGGTGGCCAATAATGGCGGAGGTGGCGTGGGGCTAGGGTTTCAGTGGAGAGCTGGGATAGGGTTGCGGTGGGATCATCTGCGCCAGCGAGCTGAGGATTTGGGGTGGTCCTATGGCAGAGGAGGAGGCGTGGTTCGGTGGAGGGATGGGATCGTTGGCGCCGGTGAGCAGGGTTTGGAGTGGTGCTAGGGCAGAAGAAGAGGCGTGGTGAGGTTCCTGGTTCGGTGGAGGGTTGGGATCGTCGGCGCCGGCGAGCTAGGGATGGTGGCGGAGTGGAATGGCGCCAACGATGCGGTGAAGATGGCGGAGGTGGAGTGGCGGTGGCAACGCAGTGAAGGTGGCAGAGGTGGAGTGGCGACGGCGGCGCAGTGAAGTGGTGGAGCTATGGTGGTGGTGGCAATATAGTGGTGGGTCAAAGGGCATTTCTGCCTTTCAAAAAAATTAGGTTTAAAGGGCATTTTGATCATTTTCAATTGGTCAATGGTCGAAAATGGTCACTCAATGCCGGAATATAGTCTTTAGGATTATATTTGCACTTATGTTAAAGTAGTTAAGGTTATATCTGCACTTAAAATTATCTTAGGGTTATATCTGCATTTTCTCAATTATATAGGGTTATATTTGTATATTTCCTTAAAAACATTTAAAAAAAACAACTAAAATTAAGATTAACCTCAACCCTGTTTTCATCCAAGGAAGTCATGCTAGGACACAACTCTTTTGTAACTCAAGAGTAGATATCATCTAGGAAGTATTGCCCTTCATACCCACCGCAAATGTGGTGCTACAGGCCGGTGGGAGAATCGTTGTACGCCAGAAACTCCGTTCGATGAATACGGACTACTAAAAAGACTTGTTTTCCTATTCTTCAGTAGGTCATACTATGCACCTGTCATAGAATGACATATTTTGACTGTTGCCTGCAATCCTCCACCACTACTACCGACAAAGTCGTCCATTAGATCACATCACCTCTCCACCGCAGCCACCGCGAGGTTATCGTGTCTACCGCAGACCGAGACGAAAATTATGGGGCGACAAGAATACGCTGAAGTGGGAATAAATTTCATGAATGGGCTAAAAAAGAAAAAATACGCTGGATGTGTTTTAAACTTGGATTTTGAAAGCACCATGGTGAGACGAGGTCGCGTTGCCGCTGTTGCTCGCGTCGGACCATCGTTGACCGACAGAACTATTATTGACTGCCTCGGGTTGTTTTTTATAGCTTCATCGGCCGATTGTGCTTCGCAAGATACCCCAATGTTTACAAGATCTTATCACATCCGCTCCATCGCCAGAGTAAGCCACAAATGATGGCTTTGAGGATCAGCTGGCTGCTGCGATGGACATGCCAGAGATGACCGGATAAGGTCCTGAGGCTCCATTGCCGAGGTCGACCAAATTTGGACTTGAGCGTCTACATCGCTCGGCTGTAGCATTTCCATCCATCAATCTGTCCGTGATTGTCGGATCCTAATTAGCTAGTCGATTCCTTCACTTTGCTCGCGAAGACTCTTGTCGGGGAACTCGCAAAATGGCAGCGACAAAATGGGTGGCTCCGCCCCCCTCTCTATCTACAACTAAATAAAAATAAAATACTGAAAAATGAAACACAGAGATTAGAGTGGTTGTGCGGGAAAGTTTGGTGGATAGGGAGATGGATAACAGAAATGCAATGGGGTACTCATAAAAGCTTGCAATCACGGTGAGACTGAGAAAGTAGACTTCCCGTATAAGATCAGCTGTGCACTTTCTTAATCTCCTCTCGTGCAATCACGTATAAGATCAGCTGTTCTGATTATCTGACATGAAATCTTCTACGAGTAGCTGGACTTTACATTAGTCTAATGTCTACTTACATTTGTTATCTTCCCTCATCTCTATTGGCATATTGGCATCTCTATCGACCAAAGTTCTGAACCTCCTTTCCACTGCTTCCAGCTATATGATCTCATCTACATTGGGTTAATACACAACAATGCTCATAAGCAGCTTCAAAGCTTTTACTGGCTGCAATGTGGCACTTCGGTCCTGCAAAGAATCAGAACAAATTGCACCATCAAAACATTCGAATCTCCAAATGATTCAACCACTAGTTACTCCACAAACATATAGCAACCAAATCTGCATCGTAAGAAAAAGCAGGGCTGTAATTCACCTTTGCTCTGCTTTGCCTGCAGAAACTCCGGCCGGGGGAAGCTTTAGATTCATTGAGTTAACTTTTGACAAACGAGAGCAAATCAATTTGAATCTCGATTACGCTTTTTCCCCAGTATCTCCGCTTCTCTTGCTACTTCGATATCTGTTGGCCAGAAAGTTTGGTACACGACTTTGAGTACAAAGCGAGGAAGCAATCCCAGAACTATGATTAGAATAATTGAGAGCCAATATGTAGGGGACTTTGCCAGATGGTAGATCGTGCTGCAGAAGAATCAAAATAAGTTAGATTAAAATGAGCAAAGACTGTAACTGAAACATGCATAACTTCAACCCAATAGGTTATTCGTGAACTAACCCGTAATTGGGATATACAGGGATGGAATCCAGCACAATAACACAGCAGTAAGTTATTACTATCGATCCCCATACTGAAAGGTGAGTGTAGAGAACCCATCGCTTAACATCCATTGCCAAATGAATATTTACTAGGATAACAACTGCAACAGTCCACAAACTACCGATACTCCATATGTCAATAGTGCTATCCTTGTAAGTGAATAAAGGAACATAGAAGAGGACGAGGCTCTGCCACAGTGTGTCAATCATTGTGATCCAAAAGAGGCGCATATTGTAACTTTCCTGGCGACGACCTGTAGCATAGAGTTTTGGATAATGGAGAAGGGTTTTACAACCCAGATCTTTATCAAGGATACCAACAACTATGGTAGGCAAAGAGGTATAGATAACAGAATAGAAAACACTGCTCCATTCTGTCACGGCTGTAGTAGTGGAAAATGCACCACACAACACATACCTGGCAATAGTAGTAAAAGGAAGGTAATTACATTATAAGTTATAACCTGTTTACAAGAATGGAATATGAATAGAAATGAAACCACAAATATGAGCAGACATTCCAGCATATTATTATCAGTGCAGCAGGTAATATAAGTATCTCTCTCTCAGTGTATCAGATAACTACGATAAAGAGGGGTTTTCAACTATTTTTTCACTAACTAAAGAAAAATATATACTGTATTAGATTGCCATTATGTACATGCATCAGTAACAAACTTTTAAAACACTGCTCTTCACATTCTAAAGATAACTAAAAGTGTTCGCATCACATTCCACCCCCCCACCAAGATTGCATATTATACACGCATAGCGATTATTACTAGGACAGTAGATAGAACAAAATGTGAGTCACACTCAAAGACAGGAAGTCCAGCTAGAAAAGGGTCAATAAAATATATTTTTAAGGGAAAAAGAAAGAGCATGTGTACCAACCAGAAAAGCATTAATACAAAAACAGCATTTCTGTAAAAATTGTAGAGTATCAAGTAGCCCATCCTCTGATAATTCCAATGGCCATGCACCAAAAGTAACCGTTTCAAAAACCGGAACTGTCCCATAGCAAAATCTGATGCCATCACAGCTTGACGGCCTTCTTGACCACAAATTCCAACACCAACATCAGCCATTTGAATCATAGAAACATCATTCGCCCCTGTGCAAAAGAGAAGCTTTCTACTTACAATGATGTCAAGAGGCCTTAACAGTTTTTTTAATGAATTTTTCCACTTATTTTTGCCTTGTTTTTTTAAGTACAGAAGTGTTTAGAGAGCATAAATGTACAGGGAGTAAGTCTTTATCCCAATATGTCACAGGTCGGCTCAGTAACTTACCATCGCCAATCGCAAGAGTTAAGTCATCAGTTCGACTCTTGATCAAGTCAACTATTCCAGCCTTCTGCAGGGGGGCAACACGACAGCAGATCACAACCTTACATGAAGTTGCAATCTTGAATAACTGTTCGAAATTCAATAACACCATTAGAAAGATAGCTTTATTATCACACTGATGAAAATTTTAAGACCGACAATAGAACTCGTGCCCACAAAAATAATGCTTGTAATAAGTGAAGCTAATGAAGCAAGATACTGAGCAGTCAGAATCCACACCTCAGATTCAAGATCCTTCTCCAATATATACACTAGACTACTGCCATCAATTATGAGTGCCAAAGGTGCACCTGCAGATCCTCCATCAAATTCAGCACTCTGCTGGGCACAGTTGGAAAACTTCATATCATCAGCAGGAAAACCAGAATACTCTTTTTCAGCAGCTCTTTTCCACTTCAAGTCATGGTGCCTATACTTCAGGCCATACCTTGTCATTGCATCATGAAGCAGCTGTCTGCATTCATTTTCAGAATTGCCATTTATGATAATCTGTTGCATATCCGGCATCAGCAGCTTGCAGGAAACCCCAATTGATATCGCAGTCTCTTGCTTATCTCCAGTAAGAACCCATACTTTAATCCCTGCTTGACGCAAGGACTCGATAGCTTCAGGAACCCCTTCTTGTAGCTTGTCCTCAATGGCAGTAGCACCAAGAAGAGTCAAGCTACATTCAATATAAGATGCGGTTTCACGCAGCTTTAAAATTCTGTCGGTCAGAGATGTACTAGCATCATGATACATGCCCTGCCACTCCTCAAGTTCTTCACCAGTTAGATCTCTATAAGCCAGTACAAGAGTGCGCAAGCCTTCAGCAGAATATTCAGACAAATGACTCTGAGTTGCATTTA
Organism: Rubia occidens; assembly: GCA_032360425.1. NCBI lineage: Eukaryota > Viridiplantae > Streptophyta > Magnoliopsida > Gentianales > Rubiaceae > Rubia > Rubia occidens. The sequence goes on from JAUOBV010000003.1 coordinate 10,427,963, forward strand.
TCATATGATCATCTCTTGAGTCATCTTTCCTTAAGATGGTGAACATGGAAGTGTCAGCTCCTTTGACTAATACTTTGACATCATCATTAGGGAATCTGATAACAACAGACATTCTTTTGCGTACACTGTCAAACTCATGCAAACCCAGAACATCCAACCTGCATGATCCAATGATAAGACGGACCACAGACTACACAAAGTTACAAACAAATGTAAAGAAGAAAGCAGAGAACAAGGAAGAGCAAAACAAGAATAATATTCACGGAATGCACACACGTATGAAAGGAGCTATTAAAAAACATGTGACCAGCAAAATGCTTCATATTAATTTGTTATCTTTCAGACAAAAGTAGCTATAAAGGCAAACACACACACACACACATACACACTTCAGTATTGGCAACACATATTTGTGACAACCAATGTGCCATATTCATGTATGAGAGTTCTTTCTGTCTGTAAAATCCAGAACTTAGTTTCTACTTACAATTCCAATATAATAAGCTCCATGTATACTTCATACTGGATTATAGTTTTACAGGGAACGCAGAATTGATACCATCAAACAGACACAATTTATGCGTACAATGGTAATGGCAATAAGTACTTAGAGAATCAGAGAAAGCAAGGAAAACAAGAAACCTGTATTTAGTAAGCTCTCTACCTTAACATCTCACCATTGACATCAATCACAATATGTCCAGATGTCCTCTCAAAAAGAGTGTAACCATAAGTAGAAGCAGCAGTAACTAAAGCTTGTTCATCAGGTGATTCACCCTGATAAACAATGTCAATAGCACTGCCACATTCCACATCCTCTGATGATGGACTATCAGGAAGAATAGGAATGACAGTATTACATGCTGCTAGAGTCAGAAAAAATTCATGAGCCAGTGTTGTTCTTTCCATGCAAGGCAGCTCTTTGTTTAACAACTCCACTAGTTCAAGATCAGGAACTATTTCTGATTTCAACTTCCACCTTTTCTGAAGTGGAGCAGGTACCTGAGGTTCTGATGCATAAGGATGTAAAAGAAGTGGTTATGAGCATCATTCACTTCAAAAGTAAAACATTGTCACCATATAATTCTTGCACTAACACATGAAATTACACCAAAAAAGAAATCTTCTTGTGGACAAAATCAATACTGTTCTGATAATTTTCAAGTCAGGAACGAGAGAGGGAAAGAGTATATTAACATTCAAAAGAGGAAAAACAAGCAAAACCTGCTTTTCATCAAGAAAAACACAGAAGGAATAACAATACCAAAGTAGATGATAAGAGCATTGCATATAAAGCAGAATATTGAGCGGGTTATAAAGGTTTTTTTAATTATAAATGATCAAGCTCCTAGCACAATGCTTAAAGTGAAAATACTGAAAAGGGTAATATAACACTAAGCTGTCACATCCATTCACCACAAAAGGTCAGATAGACTCATAACTAGGCTGAATGCTAATAGTGGTCATTTGGTGAGTTAAGTTGCCAACATGTCAAGCACCTGTGGCAGCTGGATAAAAGGGGGAAAAACACGCTCAAAATCCTAATTACTCAGGATTTGCACGCAGGGCGTGTCATTACCCATTGAAGATCTAAAAAATACAGTAAGTGGGACTCGTGTAAATTTACCTACTGAAAATAAGTGCATGCAGGCAGATGAGCCACATATGGTCAAGCCAAGCCCTCTAGCTAACAATTTGGTTCCACCCAGTTTCAACCATTTCAACATAATCTATGTTGATATAAACCTTTAAGGAATTTTTTTTAAAAAATAAAAAATAAAAAAAACAACTGAACAAGAAATCACGTCGAATGAAAGGATCTTTATAAGCATAAAGTTATAAACAACATGAGCAAACAACGCAAGAAAAATTATGTTCCCCAAAATGTCCTCCAAAAAATTATAAGAGAATTAAACAAGGAGAACAAACAGCAAAGCAAAGCATAATAGAAAATAATGTGGGTGTGGAGCAGTCCAACCTGCAGTAACATGATCCTCCAAAGCCTCAGTTGTAGAAAGGGATTTGCCATAACTTCTCCCAGAAACACTTGCCCTTCTAAATTCCATCTTATTTTCTGTCAGCGTTCCTGTCTTATCAGAGAACACATAGCGGATTTGGCCTAAGTCCTCATTGATATTCAAAGATCTGCACTGGAACCTTGAACCTGAGCTACTATCATACATATGCCTATCTCCAATCATGAAATATGACTGCCCTAACCTAACTAGTTCCATGGTGATGTAAAGTGATATAGGTATCATTATCTGGAAAACTATAATGGAACTCAAAAAGGAGAAGAAGATCTCCATGGGTATTCCATAGAACTTGTATCTTTTTCCAGGGAATGATCCAATTGTGGCATAAGTTTTCCGGAAGTAAGGCAATGTATCAAGCTGGTTCTTATGCCTCTTTAGCCATAGACCCATCCCCAATGCCACCACTAGACACATGGTCAATAGAAAAACAGACAGCCATAATGTCTCTCGGTTCATATACGCCTCCAATCTACTCCGTTTACAAGCAGATGCAGCACTGTTCAGCATAGCTTTTGTTTCTTGTCCAGCATAAACCACCACCCCGATTGCCCATTCTGTATTCTTCAGCTGGCAACCACGCAAAATAATGTTTGACTGGCTCAACGGGACCCTATGTCCCTCTATCTCCATGTACGCTGTGAACTCATATATATTCCTGTTAGGTTGTTCGCATATAATAACTCCTGAAATAGTGCTTCCTTCAAGGATTAACCGATTTGTTTCTTGCCTAGCATACCTTGTTTTCAAGTTGGACTCTCCATCCAAATTCATAGTCTGTATGTAAGCAATTCCACTTGGATCACTGGTCCCCAGTAACACCACGTCACAGGGAATGGTTTCGTCAGCACGGATCTTCAATACCTCACCGGCCTGCATCTTTTTCCATCTCTTTGGTTGGTATTCCCCAGACTGAAGCACCAGACTCTCTCGATTATTTTCATTCCTGTCCGACCGGTGCCTCCGCCAATCCTCATAACCATCTTTAATAGCTGTCACAGATAGCACAAAAAGAAGAGGAAATAGAGAAGCTGTTCTCCCAAAAACTGCAAGAGGAGGAAGCTGGTTGAGAGCCGCGATAGCTAAGAAGTACAGGTAAGCAACCCGGTGGAACTGAGTGAAGATATTCTTTGGCAAAAAGTTTAAAATCGTGTATTTGCTAGTTCTTATCTCATTCCCAGAATACTCAAACTTTTCGTTTGTCTTGTTTGGATCATCGATGTGGATCAGCCTGGGATTATCAGCATGTGTTAACTCATTTTCCAATTGCATGCTCTTGTGTCTTGATCTACGAGACTTATTCGCGTTATCCAGAACCTGAGATTGAGGTGTAGACATATCAATCCGGCTGGTGGAAGAGGTAGGCCCAGCTGATGAAGTCTGCACTCGAGGCCGAGCTCTAGAAACTTCAAATGAAGCAATATCAGGGTGAGGATCCATGACTCCGCCCCACGATACTAAGCGTTTCCTTTCTCTGGGAGGACATTCAAATTGAAATTCCTGGTGGAAGGGAAGATCAACAGAACCAAACCCCCTGCACCTGTTTGCAAGACTCCGACCAGAAAAGGAGTGGTTGGAAAAACTTGTTGCTACTGTGTTTTTGGGGATAGAATAGGACAAGTTCTCCACACTATCTTCTGGTGAGCCGTTGGAAACTGAAGGAGGGTAGGATGATGTATCAATGGGAGAGTTATTATCTGAAAGATAATAGAGGTTTGGGTGAGATGAAGAGAGCAAGGGTTTGCCCGAAGTCATAAACAGTTGATCGTTCCACTGAGAAACATTAGATTGTCGATTATAGAGGTGGGATTGACCAACCAAAGGATCTTTCCCCTGTTATTTGCTCAACTAACAGCAGGCATTGATGAGAAACATGTGCCTAATCAACACACAGGCATTCTGAGCGCCCCTGAATCCATGCTCACTCAGTCATTACTTGCAAATGTCCATCTAAAACATGAAGCAGAAACAGGAAAATTATTGCTCTAATTTATTGAAATCCAAGTGGCAGTAAACTGAGAGGGGCATGCCTGAAGAAATTTTTAGGAATTGCCGCCAATGCACAAAAGCCAATGACAGGGGAAAGGAAAATCGGGAAGGTAAGAATAGGACAAATTGAGGAAGTGGTCCTCTCAGAAAATCAGAACCGGTCGCAAGTTTGGGCCCTACTCAATACGGAAAACAAAACCGCAGAGCTTCCGAAATCACAGAGTCACTGCGCAAGCACGAAAGAGACAGCGCCAAATTAAACAATAATTGAGCAGTCGGGCTAAACAGATGAGGATAGAAATAGATCACAGGTGGTCTCGAAGTTGGAGACAAGGACGAATTCCTGAGAACGAAATCACACGCGCCAATACCAACGAAAACAGTACCTGATAATGCCGGAATTCAGATCTGGGGAAATGTGGATGGCCGGGAACGCGAAGAAAGCCTCTTCTTCCGGCTAATCCGGCAGTATTCCACCGATTTCGCTTCCTTCTATTAGGTTTATGATCGGAGATTCACGCAATTTTGATAAAGTAAACAGAAGGAATGGGAGACGGGGAGAGGAAGAAAGAATGGCGCCTGGGCTTTCCGTTTGCGTGGGTGCGTGTGAGAGAAAGTGAAATAAAGATTGGAGTTGGGTAACCACGATTATTCAATGCTGCCTCCCCTCCCTCCCTCCCTCCCGTTTCCTTTAATCATATTTACTGCTTTTCGTTTACTAGTACACATGGATGGCAATGGGGTGGGTTTGATACAGGTTATGGTACATCCATATTCATATTCATATTCATATTCATATTCATAAGTATTCATATTCATATTCACATTCACCTAAAACTTTTGTATTCATCTCTGTCTCATTATTCATGGTGGGTATGATAATAAACCCGTCCCAATGGGTATAACATAAAATTCACCTCCGCCCCCATCACCCACCTGGGTATCCATGCCTACCGTACCCGCTCCACCTAAATATTCATATCCACTTAAAATTCACTTCATTTCATAATTCGGTTTCAGTTTGAAACCGAATTCAAACCAAATATTTTAATCGTTCGGACATTGCCCAAACCAAAGACCCATAAGCGGGTTAAAATTTAAACTTAACAATTTATGTAAGCCCCATTTTGTCTTGTGTCGTATTATTAAACGGCTTTCTAACTAGGTCAAACTAACTTAGTATAACAAGGTGGAATGATACCTATTTATAAGTAAATTATACCAATGGCTTATACCTACCATCGATGAGGGACTAATGCTATGCACTTCCTTATTTTTTCCTTTCAAGTCCATCTTTTTCTCGCCACTTTTGTTGACTGGAGCAGACTGGGAAAATGTGTAGCAGATTAGGAACTGCCCAGAAAAATCTAAAAATTTGTGAATAGTTGAATGACATGTAGAGGAAGAGCTGGTAAATTTTTTAGAATATTTGAAGAAGATTTGTATACATTACGGATGAACTGAATCAGAATTGGATGTGGTGGGAGCAGGGATGGAAGAAAAATATGTAAATAATTGGAAAATGCACAGAAAATTCTGAAAATTGGTGAGTGGTGATATGACATGTGTAGGGTGATATGACATGTGTAGGGAGAACTGGTAAAAATTTCATGAATTTTGAAAGTGGTTTCAATTCGGTTCGGTTTATTTGAATTCGAATATTTAAGTTAATATCTTACAATATCCCACGGGTACAGTGCATACCTCCACCAATCAGAGGCGGAGCCATGCCTGTGCATGGTGGGGCAAGTGCCCCACCATTTTGTGAAAAAATTGTTGATTTTCAAATATTTTTAATTAATTAATATATAATTTTTTATTAATGTATTAGTTTATTTTAAATTTTAGATCATTTTATCCTTCTAAATTTAAAATTTCTCAAAATTTCAACACTATTTTCATATACAGAGTCATCAAATTAAATTGTGACCCACCAAATTATTTTTTTTCTGGATCCGCCCCTGTTATGAGGTTAAAAATTGATGGAGAACAAAATTCGGGTATCATGCACATAGGAGGAAAGAAGGAGAAAGTGAGAGCTCTTGAAAAATTAAAAGGAAGAAGATTAGGTCTGGTATTATATAGGAGAAACTGAGAAGTTTTTCAAAAGGAGAAATAAAGCAAAGGTTTCACGGGTGTGGAATAATCCACTTTCACGTGAAAGTAAATTCACGAAGGCTGAATCACGGGTGTGGAAAGTGAGGGTGTCCATTAGCTAGTGAAAAAGGTGAGGGCGCATTTGTGAAATGCGCCCTCCATCAGACTTGTCTTGTCCAGGTCAGTGTCCAGGTCAGGGAACCATTAGGGATTAAAGCAAAAAAAAGAGGGCACATTTCACAAATGCGCCCTCTGCATTACTCTCGTCCATGCATAATAAATCAAAATGAAGAGGGCGCATTTATGCGGAAAAAAATCCGTTTATTCAGAGGGCGCATTTCACAAATGCGTCCTCCCTCTTTGCATCCTACTCTCAACACTGTAGCGCCAGATATGTCAATTTCTCGATAAAATGACATTGCTTCAAGAAATAAAATGAAGCCACGAAGGAAAAATTGAAGCCGACAGGTACCCCTTTGGTGGACTTTGCGAATAGAGAGTAGGCACCTGGATCTTACCGATCACAGTAAGAGAATGCCCAAGGGAGAAAACCATATAAATGGAATTGATTGTTGTCAAGGAAAATAACCCTACAATGTCATCATCGGAAGACCTCGTTTTGGCAGTGCTAAAAGGTATTGTCTCAATCCTGCATCTGATCCTGATGTTTCCCACCGATAATGGGATAGAAACAGTTGCAGGTGACCAACCAGAAAGCATGGACTTGCCATCACATCACGCTTAGAAAGAGAGCGAGAGGAAGGCACATTCACCCTATACGGTGGGAAAGAGGTCTAGATGGTATCGGCGGACATGAAGGTGCTCGACCTGGGAGAAGAAATTGAAGAAATTCCTACGGAGAAATGATAAGACTTAAAATGCATGTATTTTTCAAAGAATTATTTTACTGTCTTTTGGTTGGTAGATTGCTAGATTTAAATAGGTTTACATCATAAGGGTTTAGATGATCGTTCTCAATTTTCTTATCTAAATCCTTCATTTTGTGACTTATTTTGAGTCTAATGGATTTATGTCATTATGAGCATCTATATTCTATTTTATGAGCTTATTTGTAGATCGCTCGTAAGCACTTCAAAGTATATTAGTGAAGGCTA
>JAUOBV010000003.1:10438191-10449042 GCA_032360425.1 Rubia occidens
TTTATGCCACCATATGTTTAGGTGTTTGGATTTAGGTGAAGAAAATGAAAGGATGAATGTAGAAAGTAAAAAGTAGAATGAGTGGATGAAATTGAAAGAATATTTCCAAAAATGGAAAGAGTGCAAATAAAAGAAAATATCTATTTAAAGTAAGTGTACCATAAATAACAAAACAGAAAGAGTAGTATGTTATTGGTGTAATTAAAATCATTGGTGGTCAAACATACCTTGAAAAATGTTCTAAAAACAGAGACATAATTAGGGGACCAAAGGTAGTATGTTGTGGCAAAGATCAATGCCACACTGTTCAAAAAATATTTTTAATAATTATTAGTATGTTTATCTGCTTATAATTTGATAAATAAAAAATAATAATTTAAAAATTAGGAATTCAAAAATATCACATATTGTAATATTATTGTTTATATATTTATTTAAATATTCAGTCAAATTTTAGGGGGATGGTATAAGAAAGAGTTTGAAGATGGATAAAGAGAATTTGAGCAGGTACTCCAGGGTCCAATACTGCTGCAGTGTGAATCTAAAATGTCGTTCGGTAATTTCCATCGATATATTTCTGTCAGTCCATTTTTATTTTTACACATTTTAATCTCTATTAATTCCTCAATAATGATTATTTTTGTATTCTTTTTCACTCCAATGAGAATATTTGGTTTCCACTTAAAATCAGGGGGTAAGGTGAATGGGGAGTTAGTTGGCAGAAAAGGATTGATTGAATGATAATGCGGTGTTTGTGGCTGTCTGCAATAGGGTTGGCGCCAGCTGCAGCTCATCAGGGACCCACAAAACTACTGATTAACCCGCCATTTGCTCCCTCCCTCCTCCTACCCTCGTAATTAGTATACTATTCCTTCACACCCACGGGTGTACTCCAATGGTTGGGAAGTGGAATTTGGGATGATCAACCCAGGTTCAAAACTCGGTACCGCCGTGTGGGGGTGTCTTACTTGGCAAGCATTCCGGGTATGGGCCGAGTGGGAACGACCCATTGGTCCTGGTGCTGGGCAACCGTGATTTACCTCTCATATGATGGCTGTGGTGTCGGTGGTGTCGGTGCAGTATGGGCTGCTGAAAGCGAGCAGTGATCGCCTTTTAGTATACTATTCCTTCCAACTCCCAATCCAAAAGTTAAACTTGTCCCACTTTTTATTAACATATTTTTTAAGGTTAAAAGGGTATTGATTGATTTTCAAAGAGTGATGTTGCAAAGTGAGCGATGCAATTCCATTTAGAGATTTGGTCTCTTGATTGTTTGGCATGGTTAGCCAGCATATTACATTGTTCTGTCTTCTAATCCAAATAATTTCTAAACAATTATGAATATCAACTAGGTTTCAAATATAATTTATCAACAGCCGAAAATCAGATATGCCGTTTTTCCGATTCTTGATGGCATTGATGACAACTTGCGCATCTTCCTGAATATGCCGAATTGGCAATTCTTTGTCCATTAGTTTCTCTCAACCCGTTCATAGTGCTAGGGCTTCTGCATCTTTAGCATTGTACGAAATAAGCGGTCTAAATACTTCCCATAAACCCAAGTTCCACTTGAACTCATTATATGTCATCCCAACTTTAACCCAAATTTAAACCGAGTAGAATACAACACATTTGCCTCTACTCCTTCTTATTAAATTTAAATCCAACCAAATTATGGCACACATTTAAACAACTTTGCCTTTCTCCCCGAATAAAAGCAAGTTTCTATTCACCTTTTATTACCGTGTCCATAGTTCCCAAATTTAAACGAAATTTTTCTCCAAAAGATCAACCAAGTATGACCATCCTGGCAGTAGCGGGCCCCTCCAGACGCGTCTGAAAATGTGTGTTTTCGTAGAGAAGAGGACGTGATTAGTTTATTCCAATCGAAGACTTTACTCCCGTCTTCTCAGTCCATTATTAGACAGCTCATTTTTTATTTTTTCTTTAAGAAAGGAGAGAGAGCCAGAAGAGGATCAATGCTCGTCAGCTGTTTTCATTCTACTCGCATTAATCACATCAGCCCCCATAACCCGTTGGACCAAAGTACAGTTCGTCACCGCCGCTAACTGGTGGCAGGATCTCCGCATTCCGGCTTCTTCTCGTTTCAGGTACTTTTCTTCAGTCTGCTATTGCAACTTTACTGTACCAGCTTCGCGATTTCAGATCCATCCACAACCATGTCTCTTACTGCTATGGATCTTTTCTTTTGCCCCAATTTCTCCAGCTTTAATTGATCCCTGTATTTGCTGATGCAAACATTTAGGTGAATTAGAGAGAATTGGATTGGATATGAAGAAGCCTCCTCCGCTAGCGTTTCTAGCTCTGAATCTGCTACCGCTGCTCCTGGTGGGAGTGTTATCGGTTGTTTCAGGGGACAGTTATGTTCCGACGGACAAAATCCTAGTCAGCTGCGGCGGTCCGGCCGAGTCCACCGACGGCGACGGCCGGAAATGGTACTCCGACAGCCCCTCCAAGTTTACTCCCTCCCTTGCCAAGTCATCGGCCTCCCCAGCCCCACTCCAGAAGCCCTCCGTTCCCTCCGTCCCTTACATGAATGCTCGCCTTTTCACGGCTCCATTCACTTATTCATTCCCTGTTGCCCCTGGTCGCAAGTTCATCCGCCTCTATTTCTACCCCGTGCCTTACAATAACCTCTCCGCCTTTGATGCTCTCTTCTCTGTAACCGCCGGCCAGTATCAGCTGCTCAAGAACTTTAGCGCCGAGCAGACTGTTATGTCTCTGAATTATGATTATATTGTCAAGGAGTATTCAGTTTATGTCCCCAATGAAGTCTTGAATTTGACTTTTACGCCATCCTCCTCTCCTGCTAATGCTTATGCATTTGTCAATGGGATTGAGATTGTCTCGCATCCGGACATCTACACTTCTGGGGATGGCAGTGCTGTCTTGATTTTTCCTTCGGGGACGCCCTTCAACCTCGACAATTCTACTGCCATGGAGAATCTTTATCGTCTGAATGTGGGCGGGAATGCCATTTCCGCTTCCTCTGACACGGGGCTGTTCAGGTCTTGGGAGATCGACTCTCGCTATATCTATGGTGCAGCTACAGGTGTCACAGAGGTGGCTGATCCCGGTATTAATGTCACCTACTTTCCTGCAGGATCCCCATCTTTTGTTGCTCCACTTGATGTCTACAGCTCTTTTAGAACTATGGGGCCGACTCCAACAGTGAATCTGAACTTCAACTTGACTTGGATCTTTTCAGTGGATTCAGGGTTCTCTTATCTCGTCAGGCTTCATTTCTGCGAGGGATTTAACAACATTTCCAAGATCAATCAAAGGGTGTTTACCATCTTCATTTTTAATCTGACTGTAGTGGACGCAGCTGATGTGATTGCTTGGGGAGAAAATAAAAATGGGCTGGCGATGCACAAAGATTATGTGGTTTTTGTGCCGAATGGTCAACCCAAGCAAGACCTCTGGCTTTCCCTGCTCCCAAATCGCAAGTCTAACCCAGAATACTATGATGCCATATTGAATGGAGTGGAGATATTCAAGCTCAGTGATGATGATGATAATCTTGGCGGCGTCAATCCAACCCCAGCTCCTATCCCACCTATTGACTCCCATTCTGTTTCAAAATCTTCTCACCCGAAGAAGAATCACGGAACAATCATTGGTGGAGCTGTGGGTGGTGGAATTGCAGCTGTCCTTCTCGTTGGCTTACTTGTATGCGCTGTGTCTCGAAGAAGCAAGCACAGAAAGGACCCCAGCTCTGGTACCAGTGATGGCTGGCTCCCTCTCTCTTTATATGGCAACTCACACACTTCCAGTTCAGGAAAGACAAACACTACCGGAAGCTACGCATCCTCGCTACCTTCCAACCTTTGTCGCCACTTTTCATTCGCCGAAATCAAGGCAGCCACCCATAATTTTGATGAGACACTTGTTCTTGGGGTTGGAGGCTTTGGCAAAGTTTACCAGGGTGAAGTTGATGGTGGAACAAAAGTGGCAATTAAGCGTGGGAATCCTCTTTCTGAGCAAGGTGTGCATGAGTTCCAAACTGAGATTGAAATGCTCTCAAAGCTTCGCCATCGCCATCTCGTGTCACTGATTGGTTATTGTGAAGAAAACTGTGAGATGATCCTCGTGTATGACTACATGGCTCATGGAACTCTCCGCGAACATCTGTACAAAACACAAAAGCCTCCGTTGCCATGGAAACAAAGGCTGGAGATTGGCATTGGAGCTGCTCGTGGTCTGCACTATCTTCATACCGGAGCCAAGCACACCATTATCCACCGTGATGTGAAGACAACTAACATCCTTCTGGACGAGAAATGGGTGGCAAAGGTTTCAGACTTCGGATTGTCAAAAACTGGTCCGACATTGGATCACACTCATGTCAGCACAGTTGTGAAAGGCAGTTTCGGCTATCTTGATCCCGAGTACTTCAGGAGGCAGCAGCTGACTGAGAAATCCGATGTCTACTCCTTCGGGGTGGTGCTGTTTGAGATCTTGTGCGCTCGTCCAGCTTTGAATCCGACACTTGCTAAAGAACAGGTCAGCCTCGCAGAGTGGGGATACCACTGCTACAAGAAGGGCATTCTGGATCAAATCATGGATCCATACCTGAAGGGGAAGATAGCGCCCGAATGCTTCAGGAAAGTAGCTGAGACGGCAGTCAAGTGTGTAGCTGATGTCGGAGTTGACAGGCCGTCCATGGGAGACGTGCTTTGGAACTTGGAGTTTGCGCTGCAACTCCAGGAAAGCGCGGAGGAGAGTGGAAAGGGATTGGGGGGAAGTGTCGATGATCTGGAACAGGGAACTTATGATGGCGATGATACATGTAAAGGCAAGAAAGATCCAAATGCATCCACGGGTGGTTTTGATGAGAGTAACATGGACTCTAGGAGCACTGGGATCTCGATGAGCATTGGTGGGAGGAGCCTTGCAAGTGAGGACTCGGAGGGTTTAACCCCAAGTGCTGTTTTCTCTCAGATCATGAATCCCAAAGGACGTTGAAAATGCGCAACAGCGTTTTGTTTGGTTCAATTCCCTTCAGTTTTCCATGTTTCAGTCATATTGTTGTGTCCGGAAGAATGTTATCGTAATTTGTATCTATAATTTACAGGAAAAGAGCGTAGTAACATCATGTAATTTTGTTTGCGGGGATCTGAAAAGAGCCGGGCGTAGTAAACTTGCTCAGTCTACATGTCATCGTGTGTCCCTTCTAATATATAATTTACGTACAATGCTAATGTATCGTTTTTAACCAGCCATTTTAGCATCTAGAGATGGAGAACAATGGTATTTGTTCCAATAATACTTGAAACGAAATGAATCATTCATAACTTCTCACTCAACGCAGTAGCATATTACAAACAACGAAAGGGCAAAAAGTGAACTTGACCTAATAGCATGTACCCAACAAATTCATGTGCAGAATTAACAATAGATGATCCAGTAGCACACATATAGACAGACTCACAAGTTGGACACAAAATAACTGTCTACTGCTGCTCACATGGACTGCGGCAGGAGAGAAACAACTATTTCTGCACCTGAGGCTCGGAATCTACTATTGAAGTGATCTTCTTCTGCAACTCGGGCTTGTTTGCACCCACCAGTTTATCAATCTGCTGTCCATCTCTAAGGAAGAAGAAGGTTGGAGTTGCCTTTATGTCCCACGATGTGCTAAATTCCTGAACAACCACAGTAAGGCTACTGTTCAGAGAAAGATGAAGGAAACAAAAACACGTAAAGAAAAACTTTCCTATTGAGCATATTTGCCCAGGCAACACTATTTCTTCTGTCTACATCCTATCTAGAAGAGCAAGACACGCACATAATGAGAATGAGAGAAAAGCAAGCCCTAAAAAGATATTCCATTAAATGACATCACATTTTTCCAACTCATTAAGAAGCTGCATTGCTTACAGTTAGTTCGTCAACATCAACCGTAAGGAACATCAGAGATGGATGTTTTTCAGATAGCTCGCAATAGAAGGGTGCAATCATTCTGCAGGGGCCACACCATGAAGCACTGAAATTTGCAATAATCTGGAACGCATTTTGAACACATTAGCAGACAACGAAGGTGATAAGTACAAGCATACAGAGTATCAACTGCAATCCATTAATAACCAAGTGCTACTAAATGCTTCGATGATCAAAGCATTACGCACATATCATCAATCCATACGTACCCCTCACTTCTGATCAAACAAAAATCCTATTAGGGAGAAGTAGAGGCAAAGGCAAGCTCGGTTATTAGGTCTTTATCTTTCCATTATAGGGCAAACATAAGTAAATAAATGAATTTATGCATGATTAGGGGATTGTAGATATGGAGAAAATTAATTTTCAGAATCAAAATGTTGCGAATTTGAAGGAGTGAACAGCAATTATACAATTCACCATCTTATATAATGATTTAGAAATAGAAACTTAAGACACTGAACGAAACACAGAAGACACTGAACATGAACAAATTCGGTGAACTATCCGCTTGCAAAACTATATGAGCTGAGAAGGATAAATCTTTTTTGTCCATCTAAACTATCTGCTACTCGTGTGCGAACTAATAGCATGACCGTGAAAGAAGTTTTAGACAATGAATACGCAGGCTTGCTTCATAGCTTTCACAATATCCTAAAATATACAAGACAGATGCAAGCTAAAGGCCGTTGCAGATAGATGGTCTTAACCCATACCATCCGAATAAGAAATCTTGAATTATAAGAACAGTGCATTAAGATTGGGGAAAATTAGCATACAATTTTGTCATCATTTCTGGCTTCAGTCAATTTCTGATCCCAGCTTTCTTTTGTAGTAATGAGCTGCACATTTCCACCAGCAAATTCAACGTGGTGGACGGACTCATCCCCACCATTTTTGTTCTGCAAGTGTTACAAACAGGAGGAATAAATGGTCACAGTCGTACAACAGATAAACCCAACCAAACCTTACAACAAAGAGGCAATCTTTCTGATTGGTAGCAGAGACTAGCCCAGAATTACATAAAAAGAAGAAAGCAAATTCTTAATAATTGGGGAAATCTAGACGGGAGATCCAGAGGACATGAATGGAAGAGAAGGTACCTTGGAGAAGCAGATGCCCATTTTTGCTAGGTCGGGAAGAGAAATCCTTCTTCTTCTCAAAGGGTTGGAATTAAAATTACGCAAAAACATAAAAGGCAGATGGGAACATCCACATGATAAAGTAGACAGCCATACTCCTATTTTAATCATCCTTTAAGGTTAAAACACAGCATTATAAACGTTGGCAGTTCTAGAAAACTAGAATAATCCCATTTTCCTGTCAATTCCGGGGTACGATCTAATTTCTAACCTTTGTATTCCGGTCCAAATTATCAAACTATTTTTTTTAAAAAATTATGGTTTAATCCCCTCAAAATTCGTTTATTTCACTTCACCCCCTCCCGTCAATAAATTTAATTTTTTAAAAAATGGATAATCATATGACACATGTAATAATCCTACTGGTTTTCTATATTTTCTATTTTCTATTTTCTCATCTCCTAATTTACTTATTTTCTCTCCTCACAATCACATTTACAAACACAGAATCTCTTTTCATCTTCCAAAACAAATTATAGTTGATGAAAATTATTTTCTGTTATAAAAATTGATGAAAATTATTTTCTTTTATAAAAATTGTGAAGACTGATTTGCGTAATCGCATAGGAGATGAATTGATGAATGATAGTCTTGTTGTGTACATTGAGAAGAAGATTTTTGCAATGAATCCATTCTACGACGTTTTCAAAGCATGAACTCTCAAAAATGCAGCTATCTTCACTTTTTCCTAGAAGTTAGGTTATCATTGTTCAAATAAAATTTTATATGTAGGTTAAGAATTTAACTTTTCATCAAATTAATTTCAAGTTTTAAGTATTATTGTATTTTTTTTATTAAAAATGTTCTAACTAGCTCCCACGAAAGTTTTCTGCCTCCGCCCCTGACGATAAGAACTATATCTCCGATAGTACACTAGTATTTTTAATATATTGAAATTTTAAAATAAACCATGGTGCATTTTTTGTGAAATAATAACTTTGTACTCCTGAGGATACAAGGTGGAAGATATCCCCAGGGTATGATATCATTTACGATTAAAACTGGATTATCTTAACTGTTCATTAATTTTTTTTACTTTTCTTATATAATTTTTCTACACATTTTAACTGATAAAAAAAATCTAAAACTAATGTCATAAATTTAATATTTTAAGTGTGAATTTCGGTCCAAATTATACTACTTTTCATTTGCGTATAGTTATGTAAAATTACCATATTTTACTCCTTTTAAGATAAAAAGTGAACCATTCTAAATAATTCATTAAATTTTTTAGTCTCCTTATTTAATTTTCTCCACGTATATAACTTTTAAAAAAAATCTAAAATTAATGTCCCAAATTTAAGAAAACAAAGTAGTAATGTTCACTTCTGTCTCTATATTATCAAAAAAAAAAAAAATCTGTCTCAATCAGCATTTGCCCATAAAAGATTCTTAACATTATAATGAGTCGTAAAAGTAGAATTTGGTGGCTGCTTAATTTTTGTTAGTTAGTGACTTGCTGTGGGCTTCCGATGAATGGGCTGGAAGGCTAAACTTATTGGGTATGGCCCAAAGACGGCTGTTATTTCTTGCAGACAGAAAGAAATGAGAGTTTAGATGCGAAGGTACTCTTCCTTCCGGTAATAGCACCGCCCCTCCGCCACCGCCGTGATCCCAGCAAAGGCTAGTCCTTTGAGGACCCAAATCCCGTTTGCGTAGTTACTAACATTTTCCATGTACGCGTGAGAACCCACCCTCTTTTCCTTTACTTCATTAGCGAATCAATCCGGCTTTGAAGAATCATAGCTATTGAAATGTAATGCTGGTGTTCTGTCATCTTTTCCCCTATTTTTGGCTCTCAAATCTCGTCTCCTTTTTACTATCAACTGTTGCATTTGATGATAGGTAAGGTACTTTGGTATATGGATGATGAAATGAATTCATGATTTATTTTCCTGTTTCCGTATAATTCATTTCATTTTCCTGTAAGGGAATCTATTCATTTGTCTGTATGCGGACTATAATGTAGATCGCCTCCATATTTTAGTTGTTAGGTTTACTGATTGTGTTTTTTTCTGCTGGACTGACTATTGTGTTTTTTGGATGTAGCTACAAGGTTGTTGAATCATTTTGGAGCCTTATATTAAAATATGGAAAAAGACAAGAAGAAACGGAAGAATAATAAGAAGAAGAATAAGCAAAATGCTGTTAAATACGTTGACGATACATCTGCAAGTGGCCAAAATTCTGCTCCACCTGAGCCTGAGGTGAACCATGATACTGATGTAGCCCAAGTTGATGCCAATTCCGCACCAGATGGGCATGATGCCCAGCTCAATGTTCCTAAGGAGGGTACACATGCCGTAAGTGCAACTGATGAGTGTGTTTCTACAGACAAAATTCAAAAGTTACAGGTGGAAAAAGATTTAAGCTTGCAAAAAGAGGTATTAAAGTTTTTCCTTGGTAGACACAAACAATTAAGTACTGAATTCTTATTGCTGTTTAGTTATGTGCGCTACTTTAGGAAAGAACATTGTTTGCTTTGGGATTGTCATTTGGGAATTTTATTTTCCCCATTTTATACAGTCATTGGCTGACCCTGTGATTTTATAGATTACTCATGCTGGGCTATTGGAGAAACTTGAAGAATTACAGAAGGAGAAAGCGGGACACATTCAGCAAGAGGTAATGATATTTGAATTCACTCATTTTAGTTCTTGCAACTAAGTGCTAACTATTCGATCTACCAGGCTAGTCTGCTAGAAAAAATTTCACAGTTAGAGAAAGAGAAAGATACTTATGTGAAGAAAGAGGTAATGTAATGGCTGGATCTGGTTAATCTTTCTTGGTTTATCGCCTTTTGGTTTTCTATAAGATGCATTATGGGAACCTTCGTTTTTATAATTGAATGCCCTGTGACAGGCTGATTTAGAAAGAAAAATTTCTGAGTTACAGACAGATAAAGAAGTCCAAGTGCTGAAGGAGGTAGCTGCAAGCTTTAAATAAAGTGGATGCATCAATTTTTTTTTCTGTATCTAGTCAAGTAACAGTTTCTTTGTCCTGGTAAATGTATTTACATAAACTTGATCTAATCACCATATGGAACTATCTTCAGAGTCTTTTGGAGATTAAAATTGGACAGCTTCAGACGGAGAAGGAGTCTTGGTTTCAAAAAGAGGTAATACTTGTTATATATGATATAAAACTTCTCAAGGAATTACATGTTTTTGTTGGGATGTATCTTTTTCCTCAATTTATCACCTGAAATAACTCATTTTTTGGATTACACAGAACTCTGTAAACCCTGTATTAGACTATGAATTACCAAACAATTTGTGATATTAATATGTAGTTCCTCTCAGGTTCTTTTGGAAGAAAAGATAAACTACCTGATGGGTGAGGCAACAACTTTGAGCTCAGAGAAGGTAAACCATTTTCCTCATCCACAGTGACTCCCTAACTCAGTTTGCTCACTTCAAAACATTCTTTCTTATTGCCTGCATTTGGTTTATGAGCTTGCAAAAGGAAGAATGTTTTAAAGGAATTGCATTAGGCCCTTACGGACTACCCCTGCGACCCAAAGTAATTATAATAAAATTCCTGGGTATGCAGATTTTTCTCTTCACACAATCTTGTATTTATCTGACTCACCACTTTGTGATGGACTTCAGGTGACCTTGGTCGAAAAGGTTAAACATATGGAGAAAGAGCGAGATGCATTGGTATCACAGGAGGTAATAGATTCTAAGTGTCAAGGGTCCATCACGTGACCTTGTCTTTTAACTGGTGATAGTTAAATTACACA
>JAUOBV010000003.1:10461573-10471641 GCA_032360425.1 Rubia occidens
CCAGCGTTATCCGGCGCCGGCGCCGGCGTATTACCATAGAGGTGTTGAGGAAGATCCGAATTCTTGTGTCATATGCTAGGTGAAACAATCAAGGTGTTTTTTCGTCGTTAGCTCAAAGGAAGGTTGTCTTGTATAGGAGTGATGCCACCGACGAAACTTTTTGTCAACTTTAATTGGTTAGTTTATTATTAGGCTATGATTCTGTTGATTATCTGTATTTGTTTATTGTGTCGTTATTACATGAACGATCGATTCTCGTACAAGTAGCAAAGATACAAGAAATTAATTACTAGTTAAATCCGTTAATGTTGTGACTGCAAATTCGATACTTCCCGGCCGGCCATTTCTAGCCGGCACTAAATGACATTGAGTTGCACATTCACTAACTTACCATTTATACCATCAATGTTTGGATGATTATTTTATCTTTGTGAAATTTGATAATTTCATTCCGTTTCACTGTATATGTCATATGTTTTAAGTGTTTGGATTTCGATGAATGAAATTGAATTTAAAAAGTAAAAAATAGAATGAATAAATGTACTCCCTCTGTCTCAATCAATTCTGCACACTTTGATTTTCATCGGTTGACTCAAAAAATGTTTGATCATGATATCTTTAAGTGTGTGTAAATACAATTTATGAAAATTTGATATTTTAAAAATACATGTTATTACGAATCTAATGGGATCACACACGACAATATCATAACTTATTTATCACCTTGATTTTGACTAAGTAAATAGTTAAATTACATATTTAATTGGAACAAAGAAAGTAATTGAAATAATGTTACAAAAAAGTGTCTGTCTCTTGAAAGACGATATTTTCATAAGTTTGAAAAGACCAAGACTTAAACTGCAATTTTAAAGAAATTAAGATAAAATGTTTAGGTTGCGGTCATAAACTTATAACTACTAGTACTCATTTAGTTTCTCTATTAATGACACACTTACCTAATTGAGATTTTTTTTAAATGACACACTTTCTATTTTTGACAAGATTTTTTCAATTTCATCCATCCATCCATTCTACTTTTTACATTCATTTTCATCCATTTGTTTTCTACATTTAAATCCAAACAACTAAACCTATGGTGTCACAAATAGAGAAACAGAGGAGTACTACATATTGCATAATAAATTTTAATATTGCAATAAACACTTTTTACCTTTATATAACTTTAATTCAATCTCGTCTTTTCATATGTCTATGGAAGACAGTTTTTATAAGAAAAAGAAGATGATGATATTGCAATAAAAAACAAATAATTTTAAAAGGAAAATGTAACAAATATAAAATTTAACTTTCCCCCTCATGTTGATATTTTTCATTTCTAAGTGAATTTTAGATGATAGGAGTTGATGTTTGTAATTTTTTTTGGTGATATAGGCTGATTTTTATAGTGTTTTTTCTTATGTTGACGTTTTTTTTGGGTGAAGTTTAGGTAATAGAAATTGATATTGGTTGATGTTTGTAGTTTTTTTTACGAATTGAAGTTTTGTTGATATTTTTATGATTTTCAGTTTATGATTTTCAATTGATGTTTTGTTAGTCGTTGTCGACGTTTTCTTCAAAAAATTGTTTTTTTAAAAATATATGCGTATTTTTAGTCGATGTTTTATGATTTTTTGTTGATGTTATGCTAGTTGTAGCTGATGTTTATAATTTTCAATTCGATGATCATATTGATTTTTTGTATTTTTAAACATTTTAATTTTTTTTTGCAGATTGTAGATGGCAGGAAAATGATGAAAAAATTAGATTAAAAAATCTCCGGAAAAATATTAGCAATAGGTCCCTGTAAATTTATTAGAATAGGTCCGTATAAAATTATTAGAGATAAGTCTCTAGAGTTAAAATATAGTTAGAATTGTATAAAGGTCTCTCCCTGCCTAAAATTTAGACTGTATCACAGAAGATCATCTCAAATTTGAAAACTTCATTAAATATGACAAAATTATAAATGGGTCAATTTGGGTCATAATTCGACCCAACTCATACCCGACCTAATTGATATAAATGAACATTGATTCAATCCAATCTAAATGGCCAAGTCAAATCAGATCGGGTCGGGTGACTTAAATACCCCTATATAAAACAATTTTGCACATCCGAGTAAACATAGAGTGAGGTACCCAAAATATGAGGGAACAAAAACGAGGGAATAGCAACCTAAGCAAAGAAACTCATGAACGATGAGGACAAAAGGGATCTTCACTTGCCATCGATTAAAGATGGGTCAATTTGGGTCATAATTCGACCCAACTCATACCCAACCCACTTGATATAAATGAACATTGATTCAATCCAATCTAAATGACCAAGTCAAATTGGATCGGGTCGGGTGACTAAACACCCCTATATAAAACAATCCTGCACATCCGAGTAAGCAGAGAGTGAGGTACCCACAATATGAGGGAACAAAAATGAGGGAATAGCAACCTACGTAAAGAAACTCATGGCGGGTTGGTAACAGAGAAAAACTGCCATCGATTTTATTGACATTGGACGAGCAGATAACACAACTTTGTTACTCAGACAAAAGACACAAAAGGAAACACACCCTTATTGCACACGATCCAATTGAAGTAGAGTTCGGCAATCTGCCATCTGCTCAAATTCAATAATTTAGTGCCAGGATTGAGACCAGCGGCGGAACTAGGGGCGAGCCGGTGCGGCCGCCCCCAACCTAACTTTTGATTCAATAATCCTAACTTTTGATTTAAAGTGCCAACATAATCCTATAATCTGTAATATGAGAAAGTTTCAAACTAACCTAACAGTTATTCAAACCGTGCCAATATATCCCTAACAGTTAGTCAAACTGTGCCAATATATTAGAATCATGGGCTCCTATCATAAAACCAATTGGTACTATGCAGGGGTAACTCATAATCTTATATATATAGTTATATGAATGTCAACCACCAATGTGGATGTCTAACACGCCCCCTCACGTGCAGCGGTATGAATCATCGCGCAAACGTGGATAGAAATGAGGTAACGGGCCAACCTTAGGCTCTGATACCAATTGGTTTTATGATAGGAGCCCATGATTCTAATACCCTCTTCATCTAAACAGGTGGCCGGTTTCTGGGAAACAATCACCATGCCCTACTAAATCTTTTATCCTACTTATCATTTGTGCGAACGTAAATACTTTTATCCCCAATAAGGAATCTGTTCAACAGCTCATCCGAAATGGAGACAACCCTCTTAGTTAGGCATGATTCTGTATGTTTAATTTGCCTTTTGTTTTCTTGTAGGTTTGCCAACACCACCACGGTGAAGGTTGCCAGAGACTACCCTAGAAGAGGAGGAATTGTTGCCTGAAGAGTTTGTCCTAGTTGAAAATACTCTATCTCATCTCATGGAGTGGTTGAACAAATCATTTTTTCATCTCTGTAGCTTACTGTATTTGTTTGCAGCACTAAAGGTTTGAGCATCATTTGCTGATATGCAACACAAAAAAGGATACATAAATCACTTGACGTGATACTATTTCAATTGCCTTCATGCTACTTCTCCATCTTGCAGTTTGGTGACCTTAGACTCTTTACTTTATGATGCCATATGCTACTTTTTGATGCCATATGCGAGTGAAGAAAATGCTTCTGTAAATGTACACTATGCTATGATTACATGGATCCCAGATTTAGTGTGGGATGAATTATTCAGTCTACCATGGCTCGCTTCTTTGCTTTGACTGGATATTATTCTAAGCACTGTTTTTTTTCCCTTTTTCTGTTCAAGTATTTGTTTCTGTAATGGTGAGAAAAGTTGATCTGAACTGAAATTTCCTGAGCTTTTTTTGGGGGGGCAGGTTGGTTGGCCAAGGAGGCCACTGTCAAAGTTAGCTGCTGCTTTGAAAAATAGCTACATAGTTGCAGCATTGCATTCCACAACGAAAACAGCTGGTGAAGGTATGTGGATGGAAACAACTTGAGGAGTTACTTTGCTATCTTCCGTGCCTAGATTGTTTTTTTTATGTGCCAAAGACACACACCCACACACATTTTTTTTCTTTTCGTAATCATAGTTTTGAGTGATGAACATCTTGTTGTACTTGGGGAAGTGACTTGGCAGAAGGGACTTCCGAAAAGAAGCTGATAGGAATGGCCAGAGCTACATCAGATCATGCTTTCAATGCAACAATATGGGATGTTCTTGTTGATCCTGCGTATCAGGTATGATACAGTTAGTGATTGATGGGAAATGTAGTTGGATGCAAGTTTAGTATAGTTCTGGGAATCAGCTTCTGTTGATTAACTCTTTATCACCTAGAAACAGGGTTAGCCTATTCGGTGATGTAAATTATGTGACTAGAGTCGTTTTTCCAATAAGAACAGTATTTAATGATGTTTCTGTTTGTCACTTGCTCAATGGTGCGGATTCTACATGGATTCGTGAACATGATGATAATCTCGCTGTTTGAAATTGTAAAACCCAGTCCCATTAACTGTGTTTTGTTTGTACTTATCTGTTGTGTAGTCTATGTTCCCACCATGCTGACTGTTATACATTCTTGGAACAGGGTCAAGGACTTGGGAAAGCTCTGCTTGAAAAGCTCATAAGAACTCTTCTACAGAGGGACATTGGGAATATAACACTGTTTGCTGATAGTCAAGGTATAGTTAGTGGCTAGAACTGCATTCTGGAAAGCAAAAAAGTATTGAGGTTGTTCATAAGCATGACATGATGTTTGTGTTGACAGTGGGGGAGTTGTACAGACACTTGGGTTTCCAACCGGATCCGGAGGGCATAAAAGGGATGTTCTGGTACCCCAGGTATCAGGTATGGTGGAAGCGGCTGCCATTGCTGTGCTATGGTTGCAGCTCCCATGGTGAAGTAGTTGGATTAGGTTGTTTTTATAGAGTAGGAACATGTACATATGAAGCCAGGGTTTGTTGTATCAAGTGATGTTTGTTATACTATATTCAATCTGTCCCACAATTGAACTTGGAAGCCAAGTGGTACGCAGTTGTGGCTGTTTAACATTGGAAGAGGCAAAATTTATGTTTAAACTAGAACCGAAGTTTATACGGTAGGAGATACTGGGTGAGTGCAATTCTGGGAACTGCCCACTTTAATGTTGAAAAGTTAGCAAAGAAAGAGTGTGTGCAAGTGGTTAGTGAGAATACTGTAAATGGGAAATGGTTATAGTCAAAAGCGTGGGAGAATGATTGATATATTTTTATGGGAAGAAGAAGAAAAGGGGAGTCATGACCAAATAAAGGAATACGACAGGCGAGCAGAGAGAGATTCGTATCCTTAAAACCATTAGAATAGTCGTCCCACGATGATGGCTTGCCACCCGACATTTCACTTTGCCGCCGCCGCCGCTTACGTGTCAATGGAGGTGTTGCGGTGGAGATCCCCTGCATCAGCTCTCTGCTGCTGCTTCTTGTGCTGCTTTGCCCCAGCTGTGCTTGCACAACAAACTCATCCCTCTGAAGGTAATACACTGATTTTCTCTCTCTGTCGCCATTGACTTTTCTTCTCAAAAACTTCAACTGTGTACAGTCTTAGCACTGCAAGCTGTGGCCAAGAGTTTTAATGATGATCACAAGTTGCTGGAGAGGTGGAACAATGGAGGTGATCCATGCTTAACAAACTGGACCGGTGTTATATGCTTTCCCGCACCTGCACCTGATGGCTACTTCCATGTCAGGGAGCTGTACGGCCCCTTTTCCCCAGACTCTCTCTCTCTCTCTCTCTCTCTTGCTTGTTTTCTTCCTTCTCATCCCAATTGCCAATTGCCAATTGCAGGCTGCTAATGAATAAGGATCTCTCTGGAACTTTAGCCCCCGAGCTTGGCCAACTATCTCAGCTTCAGATATTGTGCATCCCTCGTTGCTCTCTCTATCTATCCAACTGTTTTGCTGCACTCTCCTCCTGATGCTTCTTCTTTTCCAGAGATTTCATGTGGAATCGACTCACTGGAACCATACCCAAGGAGATTGGGAATGTCACGTCACTCATTCTTCTGTAAGTCTGCTGCTTCCTCAACACCCATTAGCTTCTTTCCTGGTGTTTCCAGAGATTTCTCGTGATATGCTCTCGTTGACTAGTGCGTTGCTGATGCTATTGTTTTGCCTGTGCAGGCTCCTGAATGGAAACAAATTGTCAGGTTCTTTGCCCTACGAACTTGGTTATCTGCCAAATCTGAATAGATTCCAGATAGACGAAAACCAGATATCTGGGCCGATACCCCCCTCATTTTCCAACTTGAACAGTGTTAGGCATATGTAAGGCTTCCGAGAAACAGTGTACTAAAAGGAGGAGGTTCGGTTATATTAATGTTTTTTGATGTTCTGTAATGTGCTTCATTGATTCCTACAGTCACTTCAACAACAACTCCCTCACTGGTCAAATTCCTTCCCAGCTTTCTAACTTGTCCGCACTTATGCACTTGTGAGTCATCCTTCCCTCTTCTCCGTCTCACACTGGCATCTGCACCTCTTCCAAATCAAAATCCAATTCGCTGTCTAACAGTTTTCTTTTCCTATCAGGCTTTTGGACAATAACAACCTATCTGGGAATCTTCCTTCAGAGTTTTCTAATCTTTCTGAACTAGCAATACTGTGAGTTTCATGCATACCATTCTGAATTCCCTTTGAAGATGATTTTCCAATGCTGTTCTGTGCATTTGTGTTTACTCTTGTTTGTATGAAATTCAATTCGTGTTTTGACTGTGCAGTCAATTCGACAACAACAATTTCAGTGGTGCTGAAATTCCTGCTTCATACGGAAATCTATCAAGTTTAGTAAAATTGTAAGTCCATACTCCCAGTATAATGTGCAGAACGCCGGACACTAATAACACAAATTAAGAGGGAAATGGAAGACCGAACATGACTGGAAAGAAAATGTTAAAATTGGAATGACATGCTGTAATGAAATGTAAACTAATGTCCCGGCATTGCAGAAGTCTCAGAAATTGCAGTTTGAAAGGCCCCATTCCTGACCTAAGCAGGATACCAGCTCTTGCCTATCTGTACGTTCAGATGTCAAAAGTCTTCTTGTTCTGCACTGTTTGTTATTACTTTCCACCAGAAAATTCATTTTGTAGGTTTATCTTCAAGTGTTATGTATTAGTTCTCGAATTTCTAGTTACGTCTTGGCTTTATATATTTGCAGAGACCTTAGCAGGAATCAGCTCTCTGGAACCATACCAGTGAATAACCTTTCCAATAGTTTGACTACTATGTATGCATCTCAGCTCATTTACATTGTTCCTTCTAGTTATTTTCATTTTCCGAACCACTCCGGTGTATACATATTTTTTGCCATGATGAATGAAAGAGGATGCTAATCCATTAGGTAATCATCAATAAGAATTGATCACAAATCACTCTCTTTTTCAGGGGATCAGCTCTGACTTCATTTTTCAAATTTATGTATCATATCATGTCTTCTGCTTCTTCTTAAAAGACCATTGCTAAAAGACATGTTGTGGTGCAGTGTTCTGTCACATAATCAACTGAATGGATCCATTCCTCAAAGTTTTTCGAATCTCCCTCATCTTCAGACACTGTGAGTTCTTACAACCATTCTGCTTTGCTACATACAGTAATGTGTTACTAGTTGTTTAGTCTCTGTTGGTTTTGGTATCTCACTCATACTGGTTTGGTTATGTTGCAGGTCCCTTGAGAATAACTTCCTGACTGGTTCGGTTTCTGTTGATATCTGGCAAAACAAATCCTTCACCTCTTCCGACAGACTTTGGATGTAAATAGTGAAACAGATGCCTTTTTTTTTAGTCTGAAGCTTTTATTTTCAATACCAACATAATGAAACCTGATTCAAACACTGGTGTTCGGTATCATTCTAATATTTCCCCCACTTCTCTTTGGATGTCCAGCAATCTAGCACAAAATTTTCTTTCGAATATCACAGGAGATCTTGATCCTCCCACGAGTGTTACACTCAGGTATGCTGCTCTCTAACTGCTGTGGCAGAATGGATTCAGATGTCGTGATAGCTGTAGATTTATGAATTATAGCTTACTTGATTACAGATTTTGTCACACTAGCTGTCCTTCGTCCAGTTTGTTTTTTCTTCTTCTCTGCACTTATCCTTCAGCAGCTGTTCTCCAGGTTACAGGGCAATCCTGTCTGCAGAAGTGCAAACATAAGAAACATCAGCATGTTCTGTAAACCAGGACATGAACCTGAAGCTACAGTAGATGACAGTTCTAGTCATGCAACAAATTCAACCGTCATTTGTCCTATTCAAGCATGTCCAACGGGAAACAACTTCGAATATGTCCCAGCATCACCCTTCTCTTGCTTCTGTGCATCTCCAATTAGAATCGGATACCGGCTCAAGAGTCCTAGTTTCTCTTATTTTCATCCATATGAGGCTCCATTTGGGTCATACCTGGCCATCTCCCTCAATCTCAGTCTTTATCAAGTCTACATAGACTCGTACTCCTGGGAAAAGGGGCCTCGCCTGAGGATGTACTTGAAGTTGTTTCCTGTGCCTGATGCTGATCGCAGGGGCACTTTCAACACAAGTGAGGTCCTCCGAATCCAAGGCATGTTTACTGCTTGGAAATTCCTTGGGAGTGAGTTGTTTGGACCTTATGAACTTCTCAACTTCACACTAATAGGGCCTTATTCTAATTGTAAGCATATCAGCTAACTTGCTCATATAACCTACTACATTTAATGTTTCATTATGAGTTGAAACATAATAACTTGTCGGTGCTTGTAGTGATTTCTCAAGTATCAAGGAAAAGCTTGAACAAGGGCATCTTAGTTGCAGTCATACTCTCTGCAGTTGTTGCAATAGTAGTCACAGTGACCGTAACCGTTTTAATGGCAAAAAGACAAGCTAGAAACCGGCGGCTGCATTCAAGGACACGGCTCTGTAAGTTGTGTTTAATTCTTCCTGCTTTAGTTTTGAAGTAGTTGGCATGACTGGTTTTCTGAATTTCAGCCTCTGCTAAGCTTTTGGTAAACATAGAAGATGTTAAGAGTTTTGATTTTGAAGAACTGGCATCAGCAACGAATAATTTCAGTGAATCCACTCAAGTTGGGCTAGGAGGTTATGGGACAGTTTATAAAGGCACTCTAGCTGATAAGTCCGCGGTGGCGATTAAGCGTGCAAGAGGAGGATCCTTGCAGGGTCAGAGAGAATTCTTAACAGAGATCGAATTGCTATCAAGGTTGCATCACAGAAACCTTGTTTCACTTGTAGGATACTGCGATGAAGGAGGCGAGCAGGTTAAATTCAATCTATGACCCAACTTTGTTGTATGGAAGCTAGTTGAATTGTGCATGAATGATCCCGTCTTAAACTACTAGGATAGCTAATGTTTGTGAATCTGTCGTGCAAGGACAGATGCTGGTATACGAGTACATGCCAAATGGAACGTTACGAGACTGGCTTTCTGGTAAATTTACTGCTTTGATATTTCCATTATTTTCACATCAAAGAGTTGGTCCGTGTAAATGGTTATAGGAAATGTGAGGGCGTTGTAATGAATTTTGAATTGCAGCGAAATCTGGGGAGACATTAAACTTTGGTGCAAGATTGCGGATAGCTTTTGGTGCGGCCAAGGGCATACTTTACCTACACACAGAAGCAGAGCCACCCATCTTCCACAGAGATATAAAAGCCAGTAACATTCTTCTTGATTCTAAGCTCATTGCTAAAGTTGCTGATTTCGGACTTTCAAGGCTTGCGCCTGTGATGGATGGTGACGGGAACTTGCCCCAACATGTATCAACCATAGTCAAGGGAACACCGGTGAGTGTCTCCACTACTTATTGTGTCAATTCATCCATCAGGTTAGTACTAGTGGATTGCCTGAAAAAGATGCATGCAGGGGTACCTGGATCCAGAATACTTGCTGACTCGACAGCTGACGGATAAAAGTGATATATACAGCCTAGGAGTGGTGTTCTTGGAGATTCTGACGGGAAAGCAGCCAATAATGCATGGCAAGAACATCGTGCGTGAGGTGAACTCAGCACATCAGTCGGGCACCATGTTCTCCATCATAGACAGCAGAATGGGATCATACCCGTCTGAATGCGTGGAGAGATTTATGGCTCT
>JAUOBV010000003.1:10515337-10526574 GCA_032360425.1 Rubia occidens
TATGAGCATGATGTAATAATTTTGCTCAAGTTTGTCTCTAATTTCAGCTAGGCATCCTATTTTTGTAATAAGATCTTTTCTCTTCCTTTTTTTGCAGAATGACTTTAATTATCCACACAAGGAACATGACTGATAATACTGGGTTTTAATCTTTTCGGTTGTCCTCCAAAAGAGCACTTGTAGTACTTTTCGCGAATCTGTCTTTTGATGTTTAGACGTTGACAGTTCTTCCTGTAGCTGAAACCAATAGTATTTTCATGTTTCTTATACAGAGCATGTATTGCTTCCAATTTTTTTTTTTACTTTTACGCCATTAAGATTTTCGCTGGCATTTATTTCATTAAAATTTGAAAAATCTGCACCTATATCAAATAATGAATACAATTTATAGTGTAAAATATTCATGTTTTTGTAATGTGTAGAAAATTGTATGTGCATCCCCATAACATTATTTTTAAAAGAGGAATGTATAAAATTGATCCAATATTAGTTTTGAAAGTGTTGAAGCAGTTCCAAATTTGTTGTTGAAAATTTCAAAATGGCTTCGAAAATGTGACTATGTAGAATTGGCATTAGTTATGGAATTTGTAGTATATTCGATAAATGAAAATTGTGTGATGTTAATACCAAAATTTGCAGTATATTCGATGATAATCTGTGTCAGCCCAATATCCACCTGAACCTACAAGACAGACAAAGAAATGCCAGGCAGGCAGGCAGACACTTGGTCGTATCTGCTCCGACGCTCTCGTTAGCCATGGTGGTCATGTGGAAGCGTATCAAAGTGAATAGTAGACTGATATGAAAATCCTACCTTGTGTCCAACACTTTTCCTCGTTATATGTAATTTGGTGACTAATGGGACTAGAACTGTCCCATCAGCGTCTGCATGCCACCAACCGTCTGACGCCTTGTCCAGGTAGCGTCCCTGGTGGGCAGGGAGCTCCTTTGGAAGGTAAACTGCTGATCCCTGTTGGGCCGTTTGGACTTATACGTTAGCTAGTCCTTGTTGGGCCATTTTGACCCATGTCTTATCATGTGGGGAGTTTAATTTTTCCGGCTTTTCCTATTTTTCGCCAACCAAACAATCATACTTCTCCTAAAATTCTAGGAATTTGTATTTACTGTCCTACTACCTACCAAATGCTTTAGTGATATGGGGTGCAACTGTGCAAGTGGGAGTTTGATTTTTTTAAAAATAAAAATAGAAGGGAAAAAAATCCAGATATACACGGAGGAGTATTATTTATTTATTTATAATTTGGAACAAACGAATAAACTGAAATTCCTGTCTACCAGTTCGTAGAGAGTTAAGTCACATGACAGCAACAGCCAACGGCGTGGGTGGTTGGATCGAAATCGGTGGAGAATGGCTGCTTCAACGGAGGGCTTGGTGCCTATAACCCGCTCGTATCTGGCTTCTTACTACGACAAATACCTATTCCCTCCGCTTTCGGATGATGTCACTCGCCTCACTGCCGATATCCGTTCCCTCTCCCTTGATCTGCTCCGGGACCATCCTCCCACCCAAGGTTTTCCCAAACCCCTCCGTTCCATTTTCTGTAGATCAGGGTTGCAACTCTGTACTAATGTCTTCCAATAGGCGAAGAGTCACTGGCACAGGAGGCAGAGCGCGAGCCTCCCCACAAAATCGATGAGAACATGTGGAAGAACAGAGAACAAATTGAGGAGATTCTAGTTTTGCTGGACAGGCAGCAATCTGCTTCTCGGATCAAACTCAAATTTGTAGATACTTTCAAGCTTCTCCAGCATTTCCAGGCCAAGAATTCTGACTTTGTATTCAACACAGGTTGCTTGCTTCCTCTCCCCCTTCCTTTTTTTTTTCCTGGAAATATTCCCAATAATTCCGAGTTTGTTTGTAGTCATGACCTACATGCCCCAAGATTTCCGGGGCACACTAATAAGGCAGCAGAGGGAGCGCTCCGAGAGGAACAAACAAGCGCAAGTTGAAGCCCTAATTAGTTCAGGGGGAAGTATTCGCGATAGATATGCTCTGCTTTGGGGACAGCAGATGGAACGGTAACTCTTACTTCACCTGTTTATTCTAATTACTCCTAAATTGCCAACTAAATTGCCAATTGGTTCTGACTAAATTGCAGAAGGAGACAGTTAGCCCAGCTTGGTTCTGCCACTGGTGTGTACAAGACTCTGGTGAAATACTTGGTCGGCGTCCCCCAGGTATGTTATCATAGCGTTCTACCCGCCAAACTTAAGCCAACAACAAAATGTCATTTCTTCTTTTGAATCTTTTGTAGGTTCTGCTGGATTTTATTGGGCAAATAAATGATGATCAAGGGTACTTACTTTACCTGCATTTAACAATCTCACATCTCTCTACTCTTGTTCCAATAGGAAATGGCCATACCTTTCTCTATTTTCCCCCTTCTATTATCAGGCCCATGGAAGAGCAGCGGCATCGATATGGACCACCTCTGTACAGCCTTACAAAAATGGTGCTTAACATCCGCCTCTTCACCTTTCTTCTCTGGGGGCGCCTTGAGGCTCCAAAAGTGTGAGGCTCTTTTACATATCCCTCTGTATATCTATGCATATATTCTGCAAGTTGGGTGCAATTCTGAACCTGAGCTTCCCTTGACATTTTCACATGAGACCAGACAGGAAAAGCATCTCTCTACCCTAGAAGCAGCAGTCAATGTCTACACATCAGAATTTGAAAGATTTATAAAATTTATTGGGTAGGTTTTCTTCTTCTGATCCTGTTTAGTTGACATCGATACCCTTCTCGAGAGAAATTGCCACACTGATAACTTTGAAGAGGAGTTTGCGCAACAGTGAACCATTCATATTTTTGTTATCCAAAGGGTAAAATGCATTTATACCACCGAGTTTTTTGTTTAGTGCACATGTACCCCTCCCAGTTTTTCAAAAGTGCACATATAACCCCCTCCTTGTTTTTTGAATCTGCACATATACCCCTATTGCTGGAGACTGGCATTTGAAAAACTGAGGGGTATGTGCGCACAAATAGGGAACTAGGTTACATTTGCACTTTCAAAAAACTAAGGGGTTTATGTGGTCTAAGCAAGGAACTGGGGGGCCATGAATGCACTTTATTCTTATCTAAACTTTTATTTGCTGAAAGAAAGATCATAGTTGATACATGAAGCCATAGCTCATTGTGGCATAGGAAGAGATTAATCTGGGCATCAATGAGTAATTGATGTGACTTCCTTCTGCTACACTCATTGTTAATAATGTTCTAATTAATTTTCCCCACAACAGGGAGGTTTTCGCCAATTCTCCATTTTTTATTAGGGCTGAGGATGCTGGTTCTTTGGAAGCCAGGTTTGTGAGGCACTTTGAATCTACTGGTCATTTGTTCACTTCCAACTGGAATGTGGAGTTTTGGTTGACGTGTTTTCGATAATTAATGATTGCAGTTCTTAATATTGCAGGAAAAACGATGACTTTAAGGAAACGGGTGTCCCTGCTGGAAAAACTTACGAGGTTTGTCTCTTACACAGGCGTGCTTGCGTCGTTTATCGCTTGACCTACCAAGGATATTACTTTGTTGCTCATGTCATGTCTTTTCTTACATGGTCTTTTATCTTGAGTCATACTCACCATAAATGAAACCCACACTCTTTTAAGATTTCAGGCCTTAATTGGTGCATATTTTATATTTCCATAAACAAACAT
Organism: Rubia occidens; assembly: GCA_032360425.1. Lineage (NCBI taxonomy): Eukaryota > Viridiplantae > Streptophyta > Magnoliopsida > Gentianales > Rubiaceae > Rubia > Rubia occidens. The sequence goes on from JAUOBV010000003.1 coordinate 10,519,019, forward strand.
GGAAGTGTGTGCGGGGTGTGTGTGGTTGGGGGGAGGGGGTGGGGAGTTGTTTACTGTGGTATAAGGCTTTCTCATATTAATAGTGTGTTTGTACTTCCTATTTTGTAGATTATTGTTGACCTTACCAACTGATAATATAAGTCTCTTTTAAACTTTTAATGTTTCATTCGACTTTTTTCTAGGTTTCATTGACTGTGGATTCTGTTAATTCCTACATTGCATGGGATTTCTCATTGGTGCAAAGCAGAGTGAATATGGTATGGATCCAGTAAGATGCAATGGTGTGCTTTTCAACGAATTGTGTTTAATATTATTACAGAAGCTCTACCTTACCTATTCAATAGGGCATAAAATGTGACTAGTTGACTTATATATTTAACATATATGAAGTGATGGAATACATTTGAGCCTTTTGAAGGGCTGAGGGTGTTTGGCAACTAGCTTTTGGCTTCTCATTTTGGTCAAACAATCTGAAATATGCGTTTGGCAATCGGCCATTTGCATGGCTGAAAAGCCAGCTTTTCCTCCAAACTGAAAAGGCTAGGAAGAGTAGCTTTTTTTGGTTGGATGTTATCTTTTTAGTTATAATAATTACATTTCCCAAAATTGTCATTTACCAAACATAATTTTGAAGTCAAACAACTAACATAAACAACTAGTCAAACAACTAACATAAACAATGAAACAGCCAACGCTGTTTGCTAAACAGATGGAACAAGCCTCGCCTTCGCCTGTCTAACTAGCATCCCGTAGCAGTGTCAAGCTTTGAGCAAATAAATATATAGGAAGTAATATTATGATTACTTATCTTCAGTTCTTGCGGTGGGTAGCTGAACATTAGCCCTTGTTCTGATTAGGTTTGATTCTCTTATTTTCCGGACCCAAGTGTTCCTTTTTATTGAACTCTCAGTAAAACTCTGCCGAATGAATTGAAGAGTCACACCATTGAGCTTGGTTTTAAAATGCGCCTGCATAATGCACGATGCTCTCGGATGCGATGCCTCCCCGCATTAGTTGGTTTGCTGTCCTAGTTTTCTAGGATGCGGCCGCATTGGATGCAAAGAGCATCGGCCCCATCATGGCTTTGATGCAGTCTGGGCTGTTAAAATGGCTATATAATTAAAAAGGCCATTGAATTAAAAAGCTCAGTCAAATTAAAAGTCCAAAACAGTAAAAAAGGAAATCCTTTCCTTCTGATTTTCTCCTCGTCCGCTGTTTTTCTCCTCTTCGGTTGGCCGTCTTCCTCATCAACGGTCGTCTTCGATCTTTAAACTTGGATTATTTTGAAACTTTGAAGTCTGAAGTCTAAACTTATAGTTCTTAGGAACTAATATGTTGTGTTTGTGTCGTTTTGGTTTTTTAGTGTGTTTTTTGTTGAGACTTGGGATTCTTGAAGCTTGATATTATTCTCGTATTGTTGTTGGTACTTGGTAGATGATTCGCTATTTGCTATTTGGTTGAAGTTATTATAAATCTGTCTTGCATATGCATATATACATATATAGTGAATATAAAATAGGTAGCGCATCGGAGCCGTGATGCACTCGCATTGCGCATTATTCTAATTTTGGGCCTTAGCGTGTTTTAAAACCAAGCCATTGAGACAAGGAAATATAAGATTTCGGGTATTAAGATGTGACATAGGGTGTATTTGGTGAAACCGTGCTTATAAGTAAAGCAGGGGGGAAATCAGCTTATGTTTTTTCCCTTATGCTTTTAAAATAAGCAGTTTTTTAAGAGTTTACCAAACATAAAAAAAGGTACTTAGCTTATAAGCAAAACACTTATAAGCCCTACCAAACACACACATACTGTCGTGGCTTTGGAAAACTGCATTTGGATGTGGGAAGAAGGAGATTGTTGGTGGCTGTGTAGGGTGTTGGCATAATTTTAAGTGGAGAATATGATTACCCGTTGGGAAATGGTGATTTGGCTGATTTGAGTGTGCTAGTACACCAGGTGTGTGTGTGTGTATATATATATATCTGCTCTTAATAGTAATGCACGATGTACCTTGATACATAAATTAACTGGACATGCAAGGATAAGCATTTCATGATGCGGGTAAAATCTGAACATATTGAGTCATTGACTTCATGTTCCTTCTTGCAATGTGCTATGGGTATAGGCCTTACTCAGCTGGTTCAATTTAATGATTAGAGGCTAGAGTGTAGATAAATGGTATTGATGCAAGGAAAATGTAAGGCACTGATGGGTCAATTAAACAAGTGACAGAACTGAGTTGTCCATTGCCATGAGTGAAGACTGTCTACCAGTTCTGATGTGATGGCTCTTGTCTGTTTCATTTATGGCTTTAAGGCACTGATGGTAATACGTTTGTATGATTTTTATAGCTCTCACTTTTAGGCACTAAAAATGACAATTATTAACTGATTATTGACAGTGAATAGCATGCTATGTTAAAAAAAGTGAATAGCATGATCTTTAAATGTAGAAGTGCTTCGATTTTTTTCGTTCACTTGAGGGAACGGGGCCTCTAAATCCGCTCTTTGGTAGTTACTCATTTGATGATCTAGTTCTATGTACTTTTTACAGGACATTGGATTCAGTGTTGAATACACTAATGATTCTGGACAAAAAACTGTGAGTTATTAAAGTCTGCTTAATTGGCTGATGTTTTTGTAATCCCTCTAAAGCAACTATTCCTTCTCGAGTTATAATGTTTATTTGCTTATAACATTTGTGCTGTTTTTGGCTTGTGCTGTAGCTGATCTTGCCTTATCGCCGCTATGAATCTGATCAGGCAAGACTGTATTCATTTCCTCGTGCCTGCAAACTTATCATGACATTCCGACTAAATTGGTTTCTTGCAGGGTAACTTCTGCACTGTGATGGCTGGAAACTACAAGCTTGTCTGGGACAATTCGTACTCGGCATTTTTCAAAAAGGTACAATTTGTTTGAGGTGTTATTAGGACATTAGCAGTGGTATGATTTTTGGTGGATGGTGGGAGGAAATGTTAGTTTTCCGAGACCAAGTTTTTGTTTTTCCTCAATAATCATTTTTTTGTCCTTTCTGTGATTGATTAGGTCTTACGATACAAAGTTGATTGTATACCTCCAGTTGTGGAGCCAGCTACTGCTGCGAATCAAATGGAGGAATGAAACTTATATGAAACTACGCAGTTGTAGAAAAAAATATACTTTTAAAATTTGTTTACTACCTGATTACTACCCTCCCTGAAGAAAAGCTGTAGGAAAGGTAGTCAATAGCTCGGAGCTAGTGAAATTTGTGAGCTAGATTGTTTGTTGTGTGTGTCTACTTCAGTTGGTCCCCGGGGCTTGGAAAAAGATGGAAAAGCACTCTATAGGCATTGTGGTTGTGACTTGTGTGTCTTTAGCTAGTAGCTATCACGTTCAAGCCAGTTTAAAAAATTATATTTCACCTTCCTTTGCTTGACGAAGATGTTTCTGACTTGTATTTCAAATTATAGCGAATGTATCCATATGAGTTGTGTTTTAATGCATTACATTGTGTGCGTGTTTTACCTATTATAATTTGGGGAAGGTTGTTCATATACAGTACGAGTATCAAATTATAGTTAATGTTCAAAATAAATTTAAAAGAAGTTAATAATCGTGGTAGAGACTTTATTTAGGCTTTTAGCAAAATATACTGCTAATGCATACATTTACGCATATATGCACATGTATATATTGGGTCCTAATAAGGGTTGGGCTAGATAGCTCATTAGGCCTTATTCGGCCCAATTGCAGAAGCCCGTTGAGAGCCAAGCAAGTGGACAACGGGCGGAAGCTGTCATGATGTCAGCCACCAAATCCATATAAAAGGGAATGAAACATGCTTCCGAGGCACGTTTGACTCATTCAAAGATTACACTATCAAAGAAACCCTAAGAAAGACTCTTTCTGATAAAATCGTCGGAGCAGGCCAATGATACGCCGGCCTGTCTGACTCACGTCTGAGCTGTTTTACAGGTCACGAAGGAGCTTTGGGCTGGAGGACGTAATCGCCCAAGGAGTGATTCAAGGAGGATCACTTAGCCTTTAGCATCCACGCAGCTCACACGCCATGGAAGGACAACCACCGGTCGGACACCTGCTCAACCAAGTGCTCATGGAGGACGCGACGCACCTGGAGGAAGAAGTTACGCTGACACCAATAGGAGAGCGGCACAGGCTTCAGACAATGGAGGAGTTGATTGGTAACTTTGAAGTCTTACAAACCATAGTCATCTCACAGAGGGAAATGATGAGAAAGCTAAAGGAGATGGAAGAAAGGGAGACAGCCAGGGACACAGATGGCCGAGGAAGAAAGAAGCTGGTTGTGAAGCCAAAAAAGCTATTCCACGAGCATGATGAACATGAAGAGAGAGAGAGAGGGGGGAGGGGATGTTGGTGACCCTTCATATCTGCTTCACCTGCGTATTGTCCCAGGTTGGGGGTATCTTCAGCTTAGGGTAAGCCGTGTAAACCTGGATCCTCATTGTGAATGACAACCCCCATTCCCCCCTTTCTGGACAACTTCTTCCTGCTTTCTAATCTTCGCCAGCTGTCAGTTGTCTCCCGTGAAAGCCTAGTATGGCTCTATATTTCTGGCTTTTGTCTTTCTTCCCGATGCTACTCTATTATCCTTGCCCTTGGTAGCACTACGACTGGTCTCTCTCTCTCCCCCCTTCCCCCCTTTATGGATGACTTCTCCCTGCTTTTTGATCAGAAGTCGTCGGAGTCGCTGGTCGAGTATTGGGAGAGATTCAACGACGAGGTGAATTAGCAATCAGTTCCTCATGGACACGTTCGTGAATGGCCTAAAAAAATGAAGTGTTGCTGAGGGATTGTACACTAATTCTAGGATGATTGACGAGCTGATAAAGAGAGTGGAGAATTTCAGTAGGGCAGACAACACAGACAAGAGGAGAAAGGAGGTATGGGCTAGTGCAGGCACCCGGGGAGGTGAAGCTGGGGGAGAAAGGCGCAAGAAGGAAAGGGAGCTGGTTCGGCCAAATAGGTTGAATTTCTACAAGAAGTTTATCCCACTCATCAAGACGCCAAAGGAGCCAGCAAGGAAGCTGTGAAATTTGCATCTTGAATACGTATAAAATTCATTTATATGTATAAATAATTATTTTTTATTAAAATGTTGCATTTCTTTTAAAAGTAATCATTTTCAAATTGCAAATTCAGTTCATTGAATCTCGTGTCAATTTGTCATATCCACTTTAGAACATCAGAACTTTGAGTAATTTCTTTGGCATGTAATTACAAAGAACTGTGAAAATGAAAAAAAAAAGTTTCTTAAATAATCGTTTTTGGCATGGTTGATAATCAACTCCATGCGATCGCTCATCTTCAATCGTACTTTCTCTAAATTCTATGCTGAAGTAAGTTGTATGAAATTGTAATGAACTAATAAGATAGTTAGTAATATTTATAGAGATTAAAGGGATTATTTTCAGAATTAAAAATTAAGTAGATTTTAAATTATATAATTAGGGATTATTTTCAAATTGTTCCGACTTACTTTAGAGTACATATGAGTAAATGAGGCGGACGGAGTATAGTAGGAATAAAATGTAACTCCTCATCTTACAATAAGGCTCATACTTTACGTTTTAGTTTGTCCCACAAAAAAACTTTCTATTTGTAAATATTCCATACATAGTAATTTTTTCTATTAAATTTATTTACTAAACTCCTAAATTAATCATTATTAAATTTACCCATTAAACTCCCCTGAACCGGATCAGCATGAATAAATACTCGTGCAAAAGGGTAATGTAAAGCAGGAAGGTTACTGTGGAGTAAAAATGTGAATATAATGAAAAGAAAGGGGTAGTTTGGCAGGAATGGAAAAAAGTAGTGAATCAGGGTGGAGTAAAATAAGAAAGTTTCAATAAAGATGAAGAATAAAGAGATCCGGTAATGTGAGTAGTGGAGTTGCGATTGTGAATTAATGGTGGAGATCCGGCGATGGCGGGAAGTGTAAGTGTTGGGACGAAGCGGCGATGGAAGGGTCTGGTGATTGGAGTTCTGGGGCTGGTTCTCCTCTCCATGCTCGTCCCCCTCGTCTTCTTGCTCGGCCTCCACAACGCCTTCTACTCCTCCCCTTCCGATGGGTACGCATCTGAGCAACCCCATTCCGATGCCGTAAGTTTGCCTTCTTTTCCATTCATCCCAATGCTAATATGCTAGTATGCTGTTACTGTGATGCGCATTCCTCCTGATGCTAATATGCTAATCTACTGTTACTTTGATGCTGCATTAGAATCGTCTTCAAATCATTGAGCCGCCCGGCGATCCCATTCCTAAGGTGCTATTCCTTTCCCGTCTTCAAATCTCTCTGCTCAACTAACCAATAGCCATCGCCCTTTTCCATTTTCCAGGAGCACACTTCCAGACACGTAGATGACCTATTGGCAAGATTGGGGCCTAAGGTCACACCCACTTTATTCATCCAAATCATACTGCACTATCTTTTACTCCATCACTCACCCTTACTTCCATTTCCCTAGGTTTTTGGAACGCACCAAGCCCCCCATGGTACTTTTCTTTGTGCTTTTGCCCTTTCCACTCGTCCATGTTCATTTTTTCCTTTCTTTGATCACAATGCAGATGCAGCCCTTCACACGCAAATGCAAAGCCCCAAACAAAATGTAACCCTCTTTCTTCCCTCCATCAAGTATTTATTTGTGTGTGGCTGAATTGATTTTGAGTTTGCGTGCCAGAATTCTGCATCTACTCACAAAGGTAAGGTGGCCGGCAACATTAAAAGCACTGGGACGTCGTGTGAGATTACATTCGGTAGCTACTGCTTGTGGCGTGAAGAGCACAGGGAAAACATGCACGATTCTATGGTAAAGAAGATGAAGGACCTGCTTTATGTTGCTCGGGCATATTATCCCAGTATTGCTAAACTTCCAGCACTTGACAAGCTGTCTCATGAAGTGAAGCAAAATATTCAGGAGTTTGAGCGGGTTTTGAGTGAGGCTACAGCCGATAAAGATCTTCCTTCACAGTATGATTATTTTTCTAACTATCTGCTGTTTATAATGTCTAATGGAAGGGATGATAGTTTCAAAATAATGGATAGACAGCATTAATTCTGGTTGCACATTGTACGAGGGCTACAGGATTTTTTCCTCTCCACCATTTTACTTATTTCTTGGTTTTTGCCTTCGAGCAATTCCAGGGTGTTATTTCTTGAGACTGGTTGTTGTCCGAGAAGATTACAACCAAATATTAAGCTCACTGTTTTTTTACCAGGATTGAAGCCAAGGTGGATAAGATGGAAGTTACACTTGCCAGAGTGAAATCTCATCCTGTGGATTGCAATAATGTTGATAGAAAATTCCGACAGTTAGTCGATTTGACTGAGGATGAAGCAAACTTTCACATGAAACAAAGTGCTTTTCTCTACCAACTTGCTGTCCAAACTATGCCCAAAAGTCTTCATTGCCTATCTCTGCGATTGACAGTGGATTATTTCAGATCCCCTCCCCCTGACGTGGAGGTTTTGCATGCTGACAAGTTTCGTAATCCAGAACTGCACCACTATGTTCTTTTCTCCCATAATCT
>JAUOBV010000004.1:18316-31519 GCA_032360425.1 Rubia occidens
CCGAACAACTTTTGAACAGAGGCTTGTTAGCTTCCATCTCAGAATTAACTTATGCCACTTTTTAAGCGCGCCATAAGCAGCCAAGCATAGCATAGTGGTTCGCTCAAGAAAAGATATTTGCGAGACTTCACTTCCTCGGTAGTGCTTCTAGTTTGAATACCCTATAACCTTCATTCGATTACACACGACAAGGAAGCTCTCGAAACTAAAGAGCTAAAAAGCTACATCAATCCACAGGAATTCAATCCTAGATCTCGTCCCGTAACAGCATGAATGCGCCCTCAAGGGGCAGCCTAAGGAAAAAGGAGGAGGCTTAGATAGATAAAGCGGAAGAAGGAGCAAGGCTTGAAGGCAGATTAGCAAAGGAAGAAGTAAAATTCTACCGAATGTCTTTCAGACAAAGAAAGAAATTGGAATATAAAAGCTCCAACATCGAATCGGTCTTATTCCTCCTATAGCCCTTATGATATCAACAAAAAAAGCGAGTTGAGGTCGAACAGCTTCGGAGATGACTTCTGTCAATAGGCAAGTAGCGCCCAATCGAGCGAGAGAAGATAAGGATTTCTCAGGCCAAGATCTGAGGATGTGAATTTGCTTTGTCTCGTGATCTCATATCTACGCAAATGTTAAGATCTTTCTTTGAAGGACGGGCTCAGGCAAGGATGAACTCTGACTATGAAGAAAAGGCGCTTTCAAATCCCATTCCAAGGGGCCAACTGACAGCCAGAGGTTCGGGAGTTCCGATACTCACAGATAAGTAACTACCCAGCCCCATTGTCATCAGGTAGGCTCCTCTTCATCACTGGGCAAAGCCGCTCCAACAGACCGTGAGCTAATGATGACTAGTCAGGCAGGGGTCTGGCAATTCAAATGACAAGCTCCACTTCGACTGAAGACTCGTAGTAATAATTAAATAATAATAGACACGATTTCTTCTAGACGAGATTCCCGGATAGTCATGTCGAGAGAAAGAACCTGATCTGGATTCATCATCTAAATTCCTAGCTAACCGCATTAGAATTGTAAGAGAGTGGTTTTTTCTTTATTTATTTCCTAAATAGCTCAGGTTCAAAGCTTTTAAGCTGAAGTCTTCGCCAGGCCGTTCCTGGGTAATAGTAAGAATGAAGAGTTAGAACTAGAAGCCTCATCTTCTAGTAGAGTAAGCGCGGACGGCACTCTTCCTTCTTTATTTTATTAAATTTGTCAATAGTTTGAATCTGTAAAAAAATAATATGCGCAGACGAGCCGGCACCGGTCTTTATGGGCTGGGCCTTTGCCTACCCCAGCTCTATCCATAGTTAGGGATGAGCTGACGACCATGCTACACACGTAGGTCCGGAAGAAGAATGGCTGACTCGCATTGTACCTACCTTGAAGGCTTCACCGGCGAAGTTAATCCCAACTCTATATCCGAAAAAAGGCAGATACAGACCTTGCCTTTACTAAGAGGGTCTGATCCACGGCCGGATACTCTATCTCATCATTACGTGCGGGAATCTTTGTCGAAAGGAGATTCCTCCGCATGCTCAGAAGCTAGTAGACTGTCGACCAGACATGAGACGGAAGGCTGCTGCTGGGGGAACGAGTGACGAGTTCTTTTGTTATCTTCGGGTACCTATTTATTCGGCTTCCTCAGAGAAATCCTTCTTGTCATCCGATAATTGCTGCAAATCCGGGGGGGCGTTAATGTTAGCTCAGAAACGTCTGGATCCCAGCCCCAATACCCAGGGCGGTAAGGATGAAGAGCGCCAAATGTGTCTAGGGGATGAGGCTTCCTCCCGGCCGGCCAAGGCAGAACCTGGTTTCTGATAGGCAGCCAGCCCGTCCTTTCTCAGTCAATAGGCAAAAAAATCACCTAAGGAAAGATGAAGTCTATGCACACTAACCGAATCTCAAATCCTTTCCAAGAAAACTTCGTTAGACTTGCATGTGTTAAGCATATGGTTTCAGTAGTCGTTCATAGCTCCTCTATTCCTTTTTTTTTTATTTAAGTAAGAGTCATCGTGTGAGGCACAGGCTTTGATTGAGGTTGGAAACCCCGGTCTGGGTCTAATTTAGGATAAGAGAAAAGTCATCGGCCTAGAATAGAATCGAGAAGTGACCTCGCACACGGAGTTTTGATGGCCTGGGTGTGCTGACCCCCTCAATCTTCTTTTATAATTACAGAATCCTGCCAGTGAGCTCGACATAGAAGCAACCAAACTCCTGCTGTCATGGTTTTAAGGCTCTCTGGTTCTATTGTGTTATAGTGATTTCCAAGTGGAATACATTGATTGTTCATAGGTACTATAAAGTCAAGGAAAAGGCCTTGAGAAAAATCAACAGATTCCCTTGAGAGACTCTTCAATACAACCAGTAATGAAGATGATGAAGAATATGGGTGGGTAGAGGTCGTCGTAACTAGGACACACTGTAAAACTTTAGAACTTAGAATGGCAAGGAAGGAGTCAACATTGTTAACATTCGACCAATAGAGAAAATGTTTGTACGAAAAGCATGCTAAGTGGTTGAGTTGGGTAGGAAAAGTGGGTAGGAAAAGAGTAGATATCAAGTACGATAACTGGCATAAGGTCCCTAAAGAATACAAAGATCTCCTTTGGACGGAATGCAAGGTACCCACTAGAATTTATTACTTTTCTTATGATCCTACCATTATCCTTACATCTAGGGTTTATAAATTGAGGTACATGTATTTGATCTTGATTTTGTATAATTTTTATTGGGATAGTTTGAGATCGATTGTCCGGACTTGGATGATTTGAAGACGAAAGCAATGGCCATGATGCCAAAGAGTTGGAGAGAACACAAGTACACTTTTTCTGGAGATTAAATATTCTCTAGCACAAAGGGTAACTATCCATGCTTGACCTATACGCATATTCAACTAGATAGTTGGAAAATTCATAAGCGGAGAACCTTGGATAATGAAAAAAATATAAGTGATTTAAATTACTCTTTATTTGTCTCTAGAAATTACTTTCCAATTACTTTTAACATGGTTGTGACATCCTAAAAACTAGGGTGCAAGGGCAGGAAAAAAAGTAGTGCATTGAAAAACAAAACACTTAATTGGAAGAGCCATGGTGGATATGGATTAGCAGCCCTCAAAATAGTGAAAGAAAGTTTTGAAAGGGATGTTCAAATTGCCATCAATAGGGGGATGAGCAAGGAGGAGGCGAGGACGTCGGTTATTCTGATCGATGTGTAAGAGATAGATAGGTGTGATATCTTCTTGAAGAGTCGACAAAAAAAGGTATGATAAACCTCCGATCATTAAAATCACCGAACGAGTGGTAAGACTTTATTTATTCATTCTAATTTGACGGGTGTAATATTTCATTTAATTACTATTCATGACACCATATTTTGTGTGTAGGAAAACATAAATCAACACCAATTGGAGGGTCAATTCATTCCATTGGGCAAGTACGATATCCTTCGTGAGACTACAAATAAACCTGATCATCCTCGATCGTGCTATAGGAGTGGTATCATTTTTATCCCAAAGAGAGACATTTGAAATAGTTCAAACCTATAATCAGGCTAAACCATCTAGAGTCCATATGTTTCAAAAAGAAGCCCTTGTTAGAGACAAGCTGATAGAGCAACAATAATTATTGATTCGAAAGTTGGTTGAGAACACGAGGCTCCCTTAACCCGAGACCTTGGATGAACTGACACCCGGTTGGACGCCACCATTCAGAGGATCATGACACTCACCGGGAGAAGTGGAGATGAACCAACAACCCATTCTTGATCCCCCAACACATGAAGAAAATAACTTTGTCAATGCCATTGTGTCATCCCAAAACAAGGTTGGAATTAAATTATTTCATCATAGGTATTATATTACAAATTTATTTTACAATATGCATGTTCTCTCTCACAATGTAGACATTGCATTTGTGTGAGCTATACATGGATCGAGGTGACAAGGGTAGGCCACTACATGTTGTCGACGGAATTCTACACTAGTCGATGCATCATCATCATTCAGTTCTAATTGGTAACGGCATTTGTAGAGCTTCAATGGAAAACCCAAAGGTCGTCAAAGCCCTATTACCAATTGCGGAAAGTGACTATAAGCAAGTGGGATCCGCACTTGGAATTTTCCTTCTATGTCCTAGTCGCCTCATCTATGCAAACCTGATCAAAGATCATCATTTGAAGGAGACGCCAATGACAACATATAAGCCAATCGTTGAGGCGAACACGATTACGAAACCCCCTATCATCCGGGGATAGGTTATTAAGGAGTCACCGCATTTCATTAGGGTGTTATATGATTTTATGGTCAAACACCAAAGGAACTCAACTTACTTATTCTCGAGCAATGAATGCTTATTCGGTCAGAATGAGAAATCACCGCATTATGGACTGACTTTGAAGACCTATGGAGGTGTGACCAAGTGAACCAAATAATAATGTCCCTATATTTAGCGTAAGTTGTTCATGATTTCGCTTTAAGAAAGTTATTAATAATTCATGATCATTTCCTAATTGATGACATCCAATTCCATTTTGAAGGTACATGTATTATTTTAATAACCAAAAGGACAAGGGCTAGACAGGGTACTTGTGCCCGCTATTTACTCAAAAAATTGGGCGTACTGTTCAGGAAAGGATTGACTGCATTCACAAAAAAATTTGACAGACGGATAAAAAATTATTCGTTTTTCCGTACATTGAAAGGTGATGGATACACACTATGTCATTAAAGCTAATCCATTAATCCATTATTTTAATATTTTCTCCAGTGATGTAGGGACCATTGAAGTTTTATATTTATTGTCATTGACAAGAAGCGCATTTACTGGATGGATCATCTTCACTACCAACCGTCCGATGCATTCTTTAAAATATTGGGTGACTCTATCAATGGCCGGGGGAATAATAGTGATGAGGGATTGGACATAATAAAAATCAAGGTGTAATTATATTTTCATGTTGCGAAATTCTGTTTAGTCATTAGTTATTGGAATTATACGTTAATAATCCAAATTTTATTTATTAGTACAAGAAACAAGAAAATACATGGAAATGCAGCTATTACGTAATGTTATACGCAAGCGGAGTGTGTCACACATGTGCGTGAGTATTACCTAGAAATCGACGAAGTGAGTTTTTAAGATAAATATTTTGAGAATGATTTTAAGCAATGTAACCCGTCGTCCCATTTCTTATTTGGTAAATTTGGTTGTATCACATATTTTTCCAAAAGTTCTCAAGACTTATTCAGAAGATGACATCAATTGTGCTAGAAATTTTTGGGCTAGGTATCTTTTGTACTCCTCCTCCTCTTCAATTTGGAATCCCAATGTGGTATTATGAGAGACTAGTATTTGATGACATTGTCGTGAAGAATATATTTTCAATGGCTTCTATTTCTATATATAGATTGTTTATTTGTTAGAATAGTCTATAGATTTTTGATATCCAGTGCCATCTTCTCTTGCATTTTTATACAATCTGGATCTGTTGGGAGAGGCTTTTGAAAAGCCGGTTTATAATGAAATAGGCAAATTTTACCATCCTGTCTGGTCGGAGTTCTGACATAGGAACTGGAATCTGTTCATATATATGTATATATATTACACAGAGAATTTATTTCATGTTTCTCCATCGGAACATGAGGAGCAGAAACAGTTCTAGACTCAGAACTATTTTGATAGAAATTGCATCCCTTGCATCAAAATATACCAGTGCGATTCTAAAATATGTCCCTGCTGGAGAAACACTTTCTGAAGCCAAGATAACATTTCGAGTTCGTTAATATATTTCACCTGAATGTGTGCAATCAATTATTCCACACTCAAAACTCAAACACTCAGTTCCGTGCTCGGAACTTCAAGGTAATCTGAGACTCGGATTACTAGTTCCGTAAACAACCATAAAGCCCAACACGCAGATCAGCAGTTTTGAGTTCGGAATAGATTAAAGGTAGCTCCAACAAATGAAAAACAATGGTTTATAATCCACCTTTAATGGTGGCCAATTAAAGGCAGTTCTAGGAAAAGTATTTGATCGCAAAGGATTTAAAGGCACGAACAGAGAAGTCACTCCAAAAGTGTCTTCTTTGGTCCGAAAATACTGCCTTTAATAGACCCAGTTTCTAATAGTGTATATCTCCCCATTCAATCCCTCTTCCTCATTTTAAAAAAAATAGAAATTTAAATTACAGGACTGACCTCAGTTTATGACAGATGACGCCATTTCTAAGGTTTGAGAGGATGCTCTTGATTTTGTATAGGAACAAGACAACAACAGGTAGTGGCGTGTGCACTGACACACAACCGAGGCTTCAAGGAGTGACCAAGGCGGCGGCCATGGATTGAGACACAATTCAAACACTAGCGGAACACCCCAAAAATTCCCTTTGAATATCCCCTCTCGTCACCGCATCTTTGTCTCAAGATTGGAGCTTATGTGGTGGTGAAAACGTCGAACCTTTGTCGCTGGACTGCTACCTACAACAGCCGCTAGGATTTGAGATGAAAATACCCATCTCCCTCACAAATTTAGAGGCAGAAGACAACGCCGAGTGTTGTTAAGGAAGTATTGAGAAATGATACTGCAACATTGTTTTATCAGTGATTTAGGATTGCCTTGTGGAAATATTCTATAGGGTCTACTTTTGGTATGTTATTATTTTAGAGCAGTATAAACGACAACTGGGTAAACGATTGCAGATCAGATTTTATGAGTTAATTCTAGAACCAACTTTACTCTTCTTCTTCCGTATTTTTCATACTGTTATATTTCCTTTCCTTTCCAAATTGATCTGTCTTTACAATATGGTATCAGAGCAAATTATATCGTGAATATCTAGCTGACAATCAAAGATGATAACAATAACTGATTCATCGCTGGGTGAAACCAGTACGAATTGTGAAGGTCAAATTCCTCGGCAACAACCCAGGTTGCAGAACAACCAGGAAGAGGAAGAAAATTGTTATGGCTCAAATGATCCGTTGGCATGCATATCTTCGATAATTCGGCTTTACGAAGGAAGATATACCTCCAATCTTCAACAAATGAAATTTTGAAGTGGTAATGGAAGGGATTGTAATGTAGGGTTGAGAGGTTTTTTTGGAGAAGGATATGGTGGGAAAGTCCTGGTTTTTTCAAATTGGTATTAAATGCCCATTTGAAAGCCTTTATGGGTGTTTTTTTGTGCGATGTGAAGGGTTTTCAAGTTCATAAACACATATGAATACTTTTCCCAAACTCGAAAAGTACTCGTTCCTATAGTATAATAGGTTTGACCTATTTACGAGTTCGAAAACTCTTTTCCTCAATTAAAAAAAACACGTTACAATGGGCTAATCATTTGAATCCCTAAATCAAAACCCTAGATTGGCCCACACAACCCCCCCCCCAATTCAAAACTTCTTGATAATATATAACCCTTCATCTATTCGAAATGAGTCGTAAGAGCACGGGCATGATATTAAAGGCAAGTGATTGGAATCCTTGTCCGATCACAGAGATTGAATAACCCCTGAAATTCTTCAAAGAAACATCTGAGCAAATGTATGTTACTTTTTCAAAGAGGAGAGTTAAAATTCGAAGGCTATATTAGCATTCTCTATAGGAGAATTAAGCTTAGACTCTTTGCTTGTGCATTTCAAAACCCAACATTTTGAGAAATTAATTTGTATGAATGAACCCGTTCACGTGGACGAACTGATACAATTTTATGCGAATTTGGGTCAAAGTAGGAATGATCATGGTTTGACTGGTGTTAATGGGAAAGATGTTTCTATTGTTACTTATACAGTTAAAGCAGCCCAAGAGTTCCCCTACACCACCCTCGAGAAATTAAGGCTCGATGACTCTAATGGTCCCCTAGAAATTTGTCATACGCATGTGTTGGCCGGGTGTGAGCGAGACTACCCCACTTTGTCTGATTGCTATGGCTAGGAAATATTCTAAGAGGGCGGGTAGTGATGCGAGAAAGGTATAGAGCTTTAATATTGGCGTGTTTATAGTGGAGCAACGCCTAGTATATGAGTATATATGTCTTAAAGTTTTTCCCACGTGTGGCCACACTTGTGAGCCAACCATTGCTACCTGATGCTATTTTATTACGTCATAGAGGGGGTCAAAATAAACCCCAAGTATTCCATCATCTC
The DNA here is from genome assembly GCA_032360425.1 of Rubia occidens. Lineage (NCBI taxonomy): Eukaryota > Viridiplantae > Streptophyta > Magnoliopsida > Gentianales > Rubiaceae > Rubia > Rubia occidens. Next base: position 26,452 of record JAUOBV010000004.1, read on the forward strand.
ATTTATGTTGAAGGCTGCTCAAACGAAGAAGAAATATCTCCCTCATGGCGGTTTGATAACCGCTATGCTGAAGAAGGCGGGTGTCATTCCTAAGGACAAGGCTCTTAGGATGGAATACTACGAAAAGATATGGTTCCAACTTAAGCAGCTTAGTCTTGGCTTTGACGACAATAAGGAGTTCCGTCCAATACACGGTCAACAAGCTAAAATTGCCAAGAGAGCTCACAAAGTGGATGCAGAAATAGACGAGGCATCGAGCTTTGTGCGTGATAAGTTTTTTGTATTTATTGTTTTCATTTAAGTTCAAAATGTATATATAAATTTTTTATAACTAATTAGTTTTGCTATTATTGATTTTCAACCATTTTCAAAGCTAGGTTGACCACTTATTTTGACTGCATGCTTGCAGACATGACCGAGACACACAAGATGTTAACCTGCGTCCATTCCTATCACGTCACGTTCCTGGACTCTCAAGGCCTCCATATGGAATTGAGTGATGATGACGAGCCACCTAAATTTGAGATGGTGTTCTCGGAGAGTGAAGATGATGATGATGATGATGGTGATCATGGCGGGGATGATGGAAATGGGGCCCAAGCCGTTGAAGAAAACATCGGTGCAGAAGATGGGGGGAATCTATAATAGATAAAATGCTTGGGTGGAAGATATTAGAATTTGGAAGTTTAGTATTTTTTGAGTATGTTTGTTGGACAATGTGTTTAAATCATGTGTTTGAAAGTTTTTTAGTCTTTAGATTAAAGTGTACTGGATAAAAGATAACAATGTGTTTAAAATGTGTTGGATTCTTTTTTAAGGCTTTGTATTTGAAGGTGAATTGACAATCTTTTCCTATTGCATTGACTTTAAAGTATTTTTTTTGACTTGGCTTGTGTTAGAAGTTGTGAAAATATAATTTTTGTTCCAAACGCTGAGCCTCTAACTTCAAAATTTTTCTTTACAACACAGAGTACAAACACATTTATGACCTCTGAAATGTGTCTGGCGTTTGCATTTATTGGCCAGACATATTTCCAAGCTTGGAAAATATTTCTTAGGATTTAGACATGTATGTACAATGATGTTTCCAAACTAGGAAAAAAAGTTTTCGAGCTCATACGTCTTTTCCGGGGAACCTCTGGAAAATTTAAAGCGTCCATTTTTCCCACAAACATAAATTTATGAACTTTGAAATCATTTGTGTCAAAATGTATAGACACAAATATAAGTTTCCAAACTCAGAAAGGCGTATATATATTTTTTAAAAGGTATCGAATCAAATTTTAGCAATTAACCCCAAATCCAAAAACCCTAGCCTACTTATGAATTCCCAAAGAACCCTCACTCTCTCACTTCTTGCTAAACCAACCTACATTTTGTCATGGTTTGGGGGTTTCAAGCAGTGGAAACTCTGAGATCTCATTCTACCGGTTTCGATGACAAATGGTTCATTTCTCAATCACTCAAAATAGGCATGATGTACTACGTGAGAAGGAAAAGTTATTAGATACATATCTTGTCGACTTTAATTACCTAGCTATAGTGTTGGCCAATCCCCTCAAACAATTTAGTGAACAACATGTTGAAAATTTTGTTTCATGTGACAAAAAAGCATATTTTGATTTGACTTGACAATTTTATGCTAATATGAAGGAATTAGGGAATGGGGATTACAGTACTAGGGTTGGCGGAAATGATATCCCGATTAGCAATGGATTTTTAATAAGCTATTAGCTGCCCAAAAATACACCCCAAATTTTTTTCCAAAGGATCCTGATGGTCTGTTAAATGATTGCTGCCATCGAGAGAAGTTGCTTGATTACCCCTATATTGACCCTGTGTAGTGTAGCGAGAGGTACTTTCACCGGGATAGATTGGATTTAGGGAAACTCGAGACCTATGATCTAACCCTTTTGAGCATAGATAACTATATTACATATGAGATCTTTAATAGGAGTTTGGTACCTCAGATGGACACTTGAATGATCCTTATTACAAAACCCTTATGTTATTCTATTTGATACTTGAGGGTAGAAAAATTAATCCCAGAGCGGCAATATTTAGGAAAATGTGGCATTTTCCTACGTCGAAAAAAGGTGTTAATGTTCCTACCGTATAGGAGTCTAATCACTAGTATTTTGAAGAATGTTAAGGGGTTGTTTTACAAAGGGAGGAAAAGAGGCCAAAGTATTTCGACAAGACTTACTTTGAGAATAAGGGATGGGTGTTACGCGATCGTAAGTGGTTTTATAAAACCACGAAAGCTCCTGAGACGAGCAAGAGGCCACGAATTGAGGAAGATTAGTTGCAAATGAGTTTACTTTGATTTAGTTCGCTTCATTGTTTGTGTTTTCTTTATTGTTTAAATAATTCGTATGTTGGTCATTATAATTTTTAGGTACTAAAAAGTCATACTTGAAAAGTTTCAAGGATTTCTACAAATGGATGCACAAGGAATTTTGTGCCATGAAGGCTAAGATTAGGTTTCTCGAAAAATCTCAGCGAGTTTATGAATGCCACCTCGCATCAACCTCCCAACAACGATTGGGCAGATCAACTTCAACTAGCGACATTGAAAATGTCCAAGAATGAACTTTCAAAAGTTCATCATATTATTGGATATGACTATTGAATATTGAATCATTTTTGAGATGACTGTTGGATTCTATTAACTTTAGGATGATTGTTGTGCGTATTTGAGATGACTATTTAACATGATTTCAAGTTCTGTATTTTCATAAAATTTGGATTATTTCAAGAAGCAAATTTCTTTTCAAGAAAGATTGATCTTCGTCTACAAAAATTTAGTGTTCTATGGCATATAATGAAATGAGCGTGTATTTTTAAAACTAAAATGAGCCTTTTCTAAAGTCGTGAACGTTTTTCATAGTAATGAAGACACAATAAAACATATTCTAAACTTGAAATGTATACACAAACAATTAACAATTTTGGAAAATGTATCTACACTTTGTACTATGGAAACCACACGTTTTCCAAACTTGGAAAACCATTCGTTCCTACTTTTCGATCTTGGAAAGGTTCATTTTTAAAGGCTGTCTGAAAAACTGCCTTTAATTAGGATTAATTAAAGGAGCTTATATCTTGAACCACCTTTAATTAGTCCTAATTAAAATCCTTCATTAAAAACCCCTTTAATCAACCCAAAATTGCCTTTAGTTTAAATTAGGGGAAACGAAAAGGTATTTTCGCGTTCGAAAACGTCAATTAGAGGTGATTTTTGGAGAACCACCTTCCATTGCTACCTTTAATATAAGTATCCCTACTAGTGCCAACAATGGCTATCTAAACCCCTTGTAATGTAAACCCGACAAAACTTAGCAATCAACCGACCAAAACATAATAAGAAATGTGTCAAATGCATGGATTAACGCATGCTTTTCGGTGAAGATTAATCCCCCCACACTTAAACCTTTACGCGTCCTTGTGTAAGCAAAAAAGAGGAAAAATCCAAGAGGAAATTAGCATGCCAAGAGAGTTAACCAATACATCTAACTTTATTTCTAACCAACCCTAGTTCCCCAAAATATGTGAGACTCTCAAAAACCTCACCCCCCAAAGAAGCTAAAGCAACCTATCCTATCGGTCATACCAAGAAAAGGAAAGGTATACATCATAAGTGTAAAAGTAACTTACTCCGCCGAAGAAGCTGCCAAAGACAATCCAAGAGATTCTGAACATAATTTTCTGTTTTCTCTCAATTTCTCATTTTTCCTAGGAGCCCTTTCGGGCTTTCATCCTAGTTTCACACACATATTGAGCTCACTTCTCACCATTTCCACACCATGGCCTCTCATTTTTGCATAGGTTTTTCAACCTATCTAGGCCTTTCCCATTTTTGCCTGAGTTTCCCTTTTAGATTTTCGACTTAGCCGGGTATATTTTTTCATTTTTTCAAAATTTTTGATTTTAGTTGTGTAGCACAAAATGCTCCAAAGTTGGTCTTCATACGACATGAAGATTAAGAAAATAATAATAACACAAAGCACAAAGCACAAAGGAATCTTGGTGAAACTCCTAAGTGCCTAACTACTTACTCCCCCACACTTAAATCTTGCATTGTCCCTAATGCTACAGAATGATAGAAATCATAAGTGGAGAAGGGGAAAGATAGTGGAACTTACTCTTGGGACCCCGAAGGGCCCTTCCTGACGCATCTCTCCACGTGTCTCCTCCTCCTTTATTCTTGCCTTATCTCTTGCCTTTCGATGGGAACAAGGTCTTGGAAACCACCAAGCCTTGAAATATGAAATCTCTTAACCAATTTCTAAATTGGCTCTTCTTGCACACCGGCTCTCTCATCCACGATAGCAAACTCTTCCTTCACCTCCCACTATATGGAATCCAATATAACTCCCCAAGCTCGCATGGTGTCATCCATAAATCCAACCTAGTCCCAAATTTCTCCATTTGCAAGCTCATTCCTCCTACCGCTTAACCAATCTCTTGTACTAGTTTGGTTAAACTCATGAGTTGTTCCCCAAAATTGTGAAATTGGTCGAAGTCCGCTGGTAGGTTGCCTCGGGTTGATGGTCCCCTAGGTGGAATCTCACCATTCTTCTTTGACCCGCCTCCCCCCGGGGTAGCTGATAAATAAACTTTCACAATACATTTGCAGGACTGAAATCTAACTTCCCAGTTTATGTACAACAATAGCACATCGAGAAAGCATTGAGAGAGTAGAGCAATGATTTATTTATGGAAGAACTTAAATATGACTGATTGATTGCCTATAACATAGGATATATATCCAGGAGCCTGGCTAATTCAGCCAACTCACTTGGGAACTGGAAAAGAGAAAGAGAAGGAGAAGAAGGAGAGGACGAAGGATATGAACCTGGATTTTGCAAGAAAAAGAGAGGATACAGAGGGTGAGAACTGAGAAGAGAGAAAAAATTGCAGCCCTCTTCTCTCCACCCTTAGTTATATCTAGTCCACCCAAACTATCTCATACCATTTCAGCTGATTTTTTAGGGTAGTGATGTCCAAGGCCAACAGCATCATCCGGGATGTACGATCCCCAGAACCAATGCGCCTTCCACACTCT
>JAUOBV010000004.1:38555-48555 GCA_032360425.1 Rubia occidens
TGTTTTCTGCATTCTGCAGTGTGTTCCAACATGGCAGAAATCAGTTTTCACTTAGTTCACAAATTGCCAACTCAATTAATCCATGAGATGTATTTTTGACTTTACAGGTTTCAATATTTTCAACAATCCAAACACAATCAAACATTCTTGAAGGTATTCAATTTTGAAAGGGATGTTGTACAATTCAAGATATCAGACTATTTCACCTTGAGATATTATAAGTTCTGTTTGAAAGAGAAATGGCTCTTTAGGGTCGATGGGGTGGTGGCTTATGTAAAACTGCATTCTAAAAATACATGGTGCAAATCATGGGGGACTACATTGCAAATGGATGGCTGAGCTTTACTGAATTCCACGATATTAAAGATAAGGACAACTTAGATTTCAAGTTGATAGACTCTAATACATTTGAATATGTGATATGGGAATGTTCAGAACATTAATAGTAATGTGAATTGGGGCCAATATGAAATCCATTCTAGACCAGAAATCATGAATAAACCACGGGACATTTTTTTTATTTCATTTATTGAATTGGCAAAGTATACTAAAATTTATTGTCCAATATATTTAAAAAATGATTTATCTTCCAATACCATAACCATAAGGTCAATACCTATTCTACTATTAGAAACATTTCAAAAAAATCAATAGACCTATCCTGATTAGCTTCGAATGTGGAATAATAAATTCTGTCTCAGACGTAACTTTCGAGTTGGAAACTATGCACCAGTGACAACGGGTAAAAATAAAATATACATAGTGGTTTATCCTCAACCTCCATTGTTTATTATTTTTAATAATGCTTACTTATAGACCACCATTGGGTTTCCCACAGTTGCAATATATTTGCAATCCTGGCACACTGTTGCATTAGCAGTTCACTACCAAAGAAGGCATTGGAAATTACTGCCATAACCGTCGTTTATGACCGCCTTGAAGTTACCGAATTGTACAACGATGATTAAAAAATTCAAACATAATTCCTAGACCGATAGATAACCCAAGATCATAAAGAAATTTTGTGATTATAATAATGAGTTATATCTTGGTGAGTAAATGTTATATTTGTATTTGATTGATTGATTTATACTAATCTCTGTTAAAATAATTCTTCAATATATTTATTAGATCTAAATAAAATATAAATAAGTGTGAAGGATATGTAATGATTGCATCATTTATAAAACATAGTGCTTGTCCGTGCAACCTTTATGCATGTGTGCAACACTATGTGAAAATGTATAGTTACTGATATTGATGCAACATTGAACTTTGTCGATTTAGTTTGTGCAAGGATCCAAACGAATATACAAGTACACTGGTAGAGATGGTATGGACAACATTCGTGGTCGTGGTAATAACCATACAAATTGAGATTTGTGAACCATATATGTTTTTCTATGCTTCCTAGGTGATAGTAATTCACCTAAGATGGTAATACAAGTGATATTTTTAATATAACAAAATAAATAAATTGAGGGAAGAACAGAGGCGCTTTGTATTTGATGCTAATGGAACAATCAAAGGGAAGTTCAATTATCTCTATCTTGTTTCACTGTAGGTTAGTTCTGAGGTGTTGATGGGGTACTCTACAATCAGAGTTACGATGTGACACAGGGCTTTTGGTGTATGGTGCTGCTTCCTTTCCCGCTTAGGCTCCGGTACAGGTTAAGGCTGCTCTAGTTTAATAGTTTGGCCTAAGGAAGAGAAAGAAGAGTGGCGGTGATCTAGGACACACGAAGACTAACAAGAGCGCTTACAACTTATTCTTCACGCAGAAGCGTACCCCGTTGAATCCACCTTCTCTATCTGCATAGACAAGGAGTTTATGAAAATAATTAGTGATGTGTGGAACAAGCTCACTCAGAGGAAAAAACTGTTCGCTAAAGCTGTAGACATAAGGATAAAGAGCAGCAATAGAATGATCTTAAGAAGTACATGGAGAAGATAAACCTCACAAAGTCCAATGCTGCAAAGGGCATCCTGGATAGTTAGTTTAACAATATGATTTTATTGTTTAGAATTCAAGAACAGGTTGTTGAGACAAATTTTTGGGACGCTAGTGTTATATGTTAGTATAACATATTTGTAATGGTACTGATTTTTTCGGAAATATAAACATGTATTATACTTCAATCTTGTTGCAAATCTAATATTTGAAACAAAAGTGCACAATAATTGCACGGTAGGAAATGAGTACGTGCATGCAAATAATTTTATACTATCATGAAATATTAATGTTTAAACGAAACAAGTCAACATAATTAATTTTCCATTTCACGCTCAGGTTCAGGTTCGAATATTATTTTGTGAGCAAAACAAAGATATAGTTTATTTTCATATAGTAAGTACATTTGAACAAAGATGTATTTGTATAGAAAATGAAGATATGGATGCATTCAATATTTTAAAAATAATTTTTTAAATATATTTTATACGTAGATTCCACGCGAACCCATGAAGTTCAAATTCTTCAGAAAGGAAAAGGAAATAAAGAAGTGGATTCCACGCGTAAGCTAACTGGCAAGGAGAAGAAAACCATGCAAGCGACATGAGTAATTGGAGAAGTAAAATGAAAATTAATGAAATTTCTGACTAAGAAATTGAACAGTAAATGAATGAATAAAAATTTACTGTTTGTTACATTAGAAACGAAGCAAGCACCTTTTAAGAGGTAATAGAAATATATATTTCACTTCAATCGTGTAGAAAATCTAACATTTGAAACAAAAGTGCACAAAAATTGGAGAAGTGAAATGAAAAATAATGAAATTCCCAAATACGAAATTGAGCAGTAAATGAATGAACGGAAATTTACGATTGGTTGCTGTAGAAACGAAGCAAGTTTCTTTTAAGAGATAATAGAAATATATATATATATATATATATATATATATATATATTACTTAAATCTTGTTGCAAATCTATTATTTGAAACAAAAGTGCACAATAAATGCACGGTAGAAAATGAGTACGTGCATGCAAATAATTTCATAATATCATGAAAAATTAAAGTTCAATCAAAACAAGTCAACATAATTAATTTCCCATTTCAAAGTTCAGTTTCAAGTTTGAATATTATTTTGTGAGAAAAATCATGATATAGTTTATTTTCATACTGCAAGTACATATGAACAAAGATGTATTTGAATAGAATATGAAGAGATGGATCCACTTTGTGCATTCAATATTTTAAAATAAAAATAAAGGATTATATATATATATATATATATTATTTACGTGGATTCTATGCGAACCCATGAAGTTCGAATTCTCCCGAAAAGAAAAGGAAGGAGAGAAGTGGATTCCACGCGTAAGCCATCTGGGAAGGAGAAGAACATCATGCAAGAGACCACGTGTAATTGGAGAAGTAAAATGAAAAATAATTAAATTTCTGACTACGAAATTGAACAGTAAACGAATGAACGAAAATTTAATGTTGGTTACTGTAGAAACAAAGCAAGCCTATTTTAATAGGTAATAGAAATATAAATAAATATACTTAAATCTAAATCTCATATTTGAAACAAAAGTGCACATCATTTGCATGGAAGAAAACTAGTAGTACGTAAATGCAAATAATTTACTTCAATCTTGCTGCAAATCTTGCTGCAAATAATTTACTTTAATATTTTGCTTCAATCTTGCTGCAAATCTAATATTTGAAACAAAAGTACACAATAGTTGCAAGGTAGGAAATGAGTACGTGCATGCAAATAATTTCATAATATCATAAAATATTAAAGTTCAAACGAAACAAGTTAACATAACTAATTTTCCATTTCAGGTTCATGTTCAGGTTTGAATATTATTTTGTGATAAAAACAAAGATATAGTTTATTTTCATACTGCAAATACATATGAACAAGAATGTATTTTTATAGAAAATGAAGAGATGGATGCACTTTGTGCATTCAATATTTTAAAAATAAAATAAAGGAATTTTTTGAATATATTTTTTACGTGGATTTCATGTGAACCCATGAAGTTTTAATTCTCCGGAAAAGAAAATGAAGGAAAGAAGTGGATTCCAAGTATAATCCAGCTGGGAAGGAGAAGAAGATCGTGCAAGCGACCACGTGTAGTTGGTGAAGTAAAATGAAAAATAATGAAATTTATAACTACGAAATTGAATAGTAAATGAATGAACGAAAATTTACTTTTGGGTATTTTAGAAACGAAGCAAGCCTCTTTTAAGAGGTAATAGAAATATAAATATATATTTTACTTCAACCTTGCTCCAAATCTAATATTTGAAAAAAAAAGTGCACAAAAGTTGCACTGTAGAAAATGAGTACGTGCATACTAATAATTTCATAATATCATGAAATATTAAAGGAAAGAAAGAAGTGGATTCCACGTGTAAGCCAGTTGGGAAGGAGAAGAAGATCATGCAAGCGACCACGTGTAATTTGAGAAGTAAACTTAAAAAATAATAAAATTTCTGACTACGAAATTTAACAGTAAATGAATGAAAGAAAATTTACCGTTGGTAAATGTCGAAACGAAGCAAGTGTCTTTCAAGAGATAATAGAATTATATATATATATATATATATATAATTTCATGGTAGGATAATTGCACGGTAGGAAATGAATACGTACATGAAAATAATTTCATAATATCATGAAATATTAAAGTTCAAATGATAATTGCACGATAGGAAATGAGTACGTGGATGAAAATAATTTCATAATATCATGAAATATTATATTTCAAATGAAACAAGTCAACATAATTAATTCCCCATTTCAGGTTCTGGTTCAGGTTTGAATAATATTTTGTGAGAAAAACAAAGATATAGTTTATTCTCATACCGCAAGGACTTATGAACAAAGATGTATTTGCACAGAAAATGAAGATATGGATGCACTTTGTGCATTCAATAATTTTTTAAAAAAAAATTTGTAAAAAAAATTTGTATGCGGTTTCCACGCAAACCCATGAATTTCGAATTCTCTAGAAGAGAAAAGGAAAGACATAAGTGGATTCCATGCGTAAGCCAGCTGGGAAGGAGAAGAAGATCATGCAAGCGACTACGTGTAATTGGAGAAGTAAAATGAAAAATAATTATTTTTTTACTACAAAATTGAACAGTAAATAATTGAATGAAAATTTACTGTTGGTTACTGTAGAAATGAAGCAAGCCTCTGTGAAGAGGTAATAGATGTGTTTCTTTTGTCTTCCAAGACCACAGATCGACTCTTCCTATTTTGCATCACCATTCACCAAGTATAGGAGTAGTATTGTATTGATGTGCAGATAGTTGACTTTGAATGAATGAGTCTATGCTTATTAAATTGGTCAGTTTATATAATTGATCAAATAGGTTTGTTTTTAAAAAAAATAATGTGTGTGCATATTTTAATGATGTATGCACACGCATTCAGTATTTTCAAAAACAAAATAAAGGAATAAAAAAAGATATTTTGAAGATAAAAATAAGCAAACTACACTCAATTCCTGATACAAGATTCAAAACAAAATTTTTGCATTTTAACAATGATATAACTTTGTTGCGGGTGACATATGTTAGTAAAGTGTGAAGAATGAGGGGGCTGTGTATATATCTATCTATGTTATATATGTTCAAAACATAGAATTCTAACTATGTATGATGTATGAATGTTCTGTATGTGCTCTGTTTATTTGTTCTTTTTGCATTTTATTGGTTCTTGATTATGAATTAGGTTATGTACAAGTTGATGCGTGAAACCTGTTGTGTATTCAAAATTTTATTACTGCCTTTGTTTAATTAGTGGCACCAACTGGCTTGTTTAACTAGTTGATGAAAATATTGTGCCAACATGATGCTTGTGATTCTAATGCAGAATGAATAGTATATTGTACCCTATTTTTCATATTTGGAGAAACTGAACTAATCAAAAAATTTGGACAATGAGGCTTTCGAACCATGGCCAGAACTGCAGGAAGACATTGTTGGACAGACTGTTTTTTGCTGATGAATAGGGAGCTGATGGGAAAAGAGGCGATCACAATAAGGCTCGTGTCGGAGAAGTTTGATAAGTGCAAGAAAATTTTTACTAAAATAAATTATTTTCTACATAATTTATGTATCTTACACAAATGCTCGAGAAGTGCACGGAAATATATGAGTTCACACTATACTTTGATAAAAGTAATTTCATAACATTAGGTAATTTCATAATTAGAGCAAAACAACCGATTAATAATAATAATTTTAGTTTTACCCTAGATTTAAAATTCTTAAGTGTATGTTATTCATCATTATCTTAAATTGAAAAATAAAAGTATCCAAATGATTGGAAAAATAGGATATTGTACATAAGTGTACAGTTATTGCAGTAATTCATCATTATCTTAATTACACAGTTATTGCACAGTCATTTATCAATGTCTTAAGTGCACGGTTATTGTACATGAAAATTTCTCTTTTCTTTTTCTATAACGGAAAATTTTCAAAATTATAACTAGACCTTTTTACTCCAATCTTGATTTTAAAAAAATTTCTATATAGTGTATGGGGATATTAGCTTTGAAAGTACAATGCAACTACTAGCTTTTTTCAAGTGTTTAAATATAATTTGTGAAAATTATGAATAAAATTAGTACTGCAAGTAAAAAAGCAAATGTGTAGGTTAAAAACTTAGTTTTTAATAAGTTTATTCGTAAAAAATGATACTCGGCGTATTCTAATTCTAAAAAAACATGTCATTTTCTGAATACAAATAACTTCAACTTTAATACCACTATTTGAACATATTACTTCAATTCTACTATTACGCTGTGACTCATTATTTAGGATGCTTTTTGCAATATAAATAACTTAATAGAAATATGTGATGGGAGAATAGAAAATTATACAGTTAGGAAAAACAACCGTTACTACAACATTTAACATATGGTATTCCATAAACGGATGACGAATTTGTGGGCAATCCACACATACGAACGATGTAGAACTGCGACCATGAAACGAGGGCGAGATCAGCCGAGGAAGAAGTTGGTTAAGCCAAAGATGGATTGGAGTAGCAAGATCCAAGGAAGTACGAAGGCTACCAATCGGGTTGAAAGATCTATAAAGGAAAGTGATGCAAAAAGTTTTGGAGAATATAACAACCAGCAATAGAATAGCGTAATCCCTGCTAACACAAAAACTAATGAACCTGTATCTGAAGTAGGAGCTACTGATAAGCTATGGGTATATGTGAATAAGGGTAATCAGAGTCAGGTGAATGGTATGAAAAATGGGTTTTTTGCACCTGCTGTAGTGAATAGTGAGATTGAAATTGAAATTGAAATTGAAGGTGAAGATGTTGAATCTGAAATGAAATTTTGGGAGAATGCATTGATCAAGTACATGTTAGGAGGAGAATTAACAATGAATGCAATTAAGAGATACGTGCTGAAATTCTGGTCATTCTTTGCTATTCCTGATATGTATTATAATGAGGAGGGTTAGTTTCTCTTGAAATCCAAGTCAAAAGATGGTAGAAATGCAGTATTGAAGAATGGTCTGTATACCCTATATAATATGGCTATGTTTTTTTCATTTGGAAGATAAACTTTTCTATGAAACATGATATGATCAAATCTATGCTAATTTGGGTGAAATTCTCAAAGTTACCACTTTATCTATGGGGTTCAAAAAGTTTTGGAAAGATTGGAAATGAAATAAGTAAACCCCTCTTTACTGATGAATTATTGCTAGTATACTGAGAGTATCATATTCTAGGGTGTTGATTGACGTGGATATAACTTAGAAAATCTCAGAAAATGTAACCACTAAGGATGTGGATAGAAATATAATCAAACAAGAGATTGAATTGAAGTGGAAACCTCTGCACTTTGATCAATGTTTCGTAGTTGGGCACTGTTACAAGAAAAATGAGAGGAGGAATATTACAAAACAGTGGAAACCAACGATAAACAGTAAGTAAGAGAAAAAGGAGGACCATGCCTGAAAAGAAAAATGAAAATGAAGCAGGGAAAGATGCTGAGGATGATGACCAGAAAATGTGGAGCACAATGAAATCAAATAAGAAGGGGGGAAATGAAAAGATGAAAGAGAAAGGCAAATAAGTAGCAGTGGAGGAAACAATGAGAAGTGTAGAAACACAAGAAGATATGAGGATTTTGGGTGATACTCCAGATGCGAGGGGACATGTTTCATGATAATTTCATGGAACATCAGGGGGCTAAATAAAACAACTGCAGAGAGATAAGCTTTCGTCTCAACAGAACGAATTTAGTTTAGCTGTGTTGATAGAAACAATGTTGAAGAAGGAAAACACAAAAAAGTAAATAAAAAATTGGAATGACAACAATGATGGACATTCGAATGCTAAATATGGGTTAAGTGGAATCAGAACAGATGTGGTGTCAGCCACTAATTGAGAGAATGACTACAATGTTAAAACACTGGAGTGCTAGGACCTTGAGCTATGTTGGAAGATTATAGCTCATCAAAAGTGTATTGTTTACCACAGCCAATTATTGGATGCAGAGCTTCCCATTGCCAAAAATTGTGTTGAAACATGTTGAACCTATGTGCAGGTCATTTCTTTGGTGTGGTGGAGAGGACATATCTAGGAAATTGCCTATTGTTTTGGACAAGGTATGTGCTGAAAAGAAATCAAGTAAAATGATCACTGGTGGAATGAAATGAGGCCGAAATGGTAAGACATTATGGAACCTATGTAAGAAGGCTGTCTGGTTATGGATAATGTGGATACATGTGTATTATATCAATAATGGTGATGTGATGAAAGGGTAGAGGTGCAGTGGAAGAGTGGAAGAAGTTGTTCAATGATAACTTTGCTAGGCCAAGAGAAAATTTTACCATGTGGATGTGCTGTCACTAAAGGTTTGCATCGAAGGATCGGTTGAGAAGGTTTGGAGTTGCAGTAGAAGCTAAATGTGTCTTCTGTGAGGCAGAGGAAACACTAGTGTGTTCTATGAATGTGATAGAACCAAGAGAGTTTGGAGTGCAGTAATTGGCTGGATGCAGATTAACACAATGCCAGAGAAATGGGATGTGGAACTTGTGTGGGTAATGAAGAATACCAGAGGCAAAAGCTGGAAGGTGAATATAGCTGCAGCAGAGACACTTTATAGGGTGTGGAAATGGAGGAATGATGGCTATTTTGGAAGGATAAAGAAAGAAGAAGCCAATTACAAGAGAAATACGAGAATGTATAGTTTCAAGACCTTGGTTAAAGCCTAAATTAAGAAAACAAAATGAAATTCTGACATATATAGAGGAACGGGAGGGGTATTTTATTTAGGTCCAAACAAAATGAAATATACCATTTATGCAACCTTTTGCATGTTTGAGCAAGCCTTGTGCATATCTATGCAGCATTTGTGAAAATCTGTGTGAATATATGTACAGTTAATTAATTGACACGGAATCAAAGTTTGTCGATTAAGTTTGGGCAGAGATCCAAAAGAATAGACTAGTAGATATAGTATGAACTGCCACAATGGCGGTTGTAATAATCACACTAATTGAGATGTTGTAAATGAGAAAGCATTTGAATTGATCATCTTCAAAGCCCTTTTTGTGTACTTTGCATATGATTGTAAATACTTTGGATGGAAATACGGGTGAACTAAAGGAAATGAAGAATTTTGGGAGGAAAGGAGAAAACATGTTTTAGCAAGGGAAGAACAATAAAACCAATATATTTTACGGTGTTTGATCATGTTAAAAGGCTAATCATGAAAAGCTTATTGTAAAGGGTTTTCTCATTCAATATTTTCTTCGGGATAAAAATATTCTAGTGAAGGATCTTGTTCAAAACAAATTACAGTAGTCCCGTAATTGAAAAACAATATGATAAGTTGTGGTATAACAAACAACATATACTAACAGGGATTATTAGGGAATAGAGAATTTATTGTAGTTCGGTGCAAACAAATTTTAAATATCTTGAAAAAAATTCACCATACTAAATAAATCACAGAACAAAATAGATATAGAATGAATCTTATGCATATTTGTGCAACCTCA
>JAUOBV010000004.1:58417-68864 GCA_032360425.1 Rubia occidens
TCTAAAATGTAAAGACCTCCCTCACTGTGTCCTCGGCCCACGAGCTCCTTGGTAACCTTGTTCTGAATAGTAAAAGAAGTGTCATCAAAAGAAACAACAACATTAAGATCCCTTGTTAACTTGGCAATAGATAATAAATTCTTGGTGATATTTGGAACAACCAAGACATCAGATAGGACAAGAGAATCAGAAATCCGGGAATTTCCAATATGAGAAATATTCAAAGCAGAACTATTACCAAAATAAACACGACGATTACCGTGATAAGGAGCAATGCTATCCAGGTTGGAAGCTGAGCCAGTCATATGATTGGCAGCACCAGAATCCAAATACCAATCAGGAGTAGCGTTCAGCTGTTGATAATGTGGTTGAGCTGTGTCCGATGAGTTAGCAACATCATCGCGAGCAACATGAGATAGTTTGTAGCAAAATTCAGCAAGATGACCGGGACGGTGACACCATTGGCAAACAATATTTGGGCGCTCGGCTGGAGGAGCTTGACCACCGGCGGTCTGTGATTGGCCATGACCACCACCTCGGCCACGACCGCCTCTTTCTCGCCAAGAGCCGCGGCCTCCATGACCGCGGTTAGCTTATCCGGATCCCTGTTGAGAAGTAGTAAAAGCAGAGGGTGCCGGTCCAGAACCAGTAGAGCGAGTTTTAAGGGAAAATTCTAATACCTCAGCATCAGCCACAATGGTGTACAAAAGAGATAAAGGGTCTTTCACCATATGAGAAGCAGAAAAGTCGGAAAGCTTATCATTTAAGCCACGACAAAAAACAAAAGCAACATCTTCATCATTGAGAGAGTGACCAAGAACATGTAATTCATCAAGAATATATTTAAAACGAGGAAACACAACAGAATCTTTTGGGATCCACCTACACTAGTATTTTTTTAAACACAAAAGATTCTTCCGGTCCGAACACCAATGCAGAGAGAAAATTTTCCTCTCCAAATCTTTCTATGGAGAAATACTCCTTCTCCAGGTATATTTACATTATATTGAATATGTGGTAAATTAATTTTATGATAAGACATATATTCTATATGAAATGTGCATATTTATCTTAATGTGATTGGGAGAACCTCCAGGGATCAACCCATATAAATACTAGTGTAGGTGGATCCGAGTGAATTTCATGCAACACAACAGAATCTTTTGGGATTAGCTATGACCAATCAATGGAACATCCCCCGGTTTCATTCCACGTGGAAAACACTCATGTCACAATCTATAGGGCCAGATCCTATGCAGGATTGGTGTGTAGCCATCAGTATGGACAACGTCATCTTCTCATGTAGCACTGTTTGGAATTGATGTACCAGTAAGTGAAGCTAATGCATATTTACAAAACCCTCAGATACTTGCCTGAGGACCATAGAAATAGGCCAAAGATAGGAAGCTTATCGTTACTAACGAGATCTCGAAAGCATGATCTGGAAAGCCAGACAAGAACCATCTGTACCCTCCAAATCATCAATATTATGGGATTGAACACAGAAGCTTCTTAACAATGTCCATATTTACGATGGAGAGACATGCCCATGGGAAATTCCTAATAACTTATCGTTAGGTATTAGAATTATGAAGCATTCATCCCAATATAAAGTGTAAACTTGTCTGACTGTGTCTATCTGAATGTTCCATTTAAACATTAATTATGAGAGCCCATTATAGTTTTAGTAAAAATATTTTGTAGGGTGATTCCGCTGACCACTGATTGAATACAATATATTGGTCTTTTGTGTGATTTTTCAATTACATTAGATTAATTATCTCATATAAAAGTGAATTTCAAATAAAAATGAATCAAATATATCATTCATTAATATATTTATTTCATCAAATATAACAATATATTGTGATAAAAATCATGAATTGTAAGTTGAAATTTTTATATATCATAAGTTTAAATTTTGACATACAGTTAATTAAATTTAATAAATACTATAATGTAAGGTATTGATAAATGAATAAAATATTTTTAAAATTTTTCAATTTATATCTTGAAAATTTTCAATTAAAATTTATATCTTCAAACAGAGTATACAATTACCTTTCTAAAAACTTCAACTTACAATAATTTATAATTAATATAATATTTCAAAAAATATCCTATTTGAGTAATGTTATTTATAAATATATCAAATGTTCTTAGATTAATATTTTTTATAAAAAAATTAGTGAATTTTGTTTATCAACTTAATCCAGTCACCCAAGCACAACATGATTAAACATGTGGGGGGAGGCTTAATAGAACTGGCAAAAAATCTCCCAGACACTTATCAGGAAATATAGTTAATACTTAAATAATAATTAATATTTTTGAAAAAAGAAATATGTATCATTAATAATCGGAAGAGTTTACAAAGGGTGGACATGTACTCCATGAAGAAAAGTCACTTGGACAATTATTTAGATATTGCGCTAATTGGTCCGCAATTGAGTTTTCCTGTCTAAGAATCCATCTAACTATTGGATCACCCTTAATGGTTGAGGGGAACAAGAGTTTTCCTATGCAGCCTTTGATGTCCTCTGTGAATGACATCACTTCTGCTATTTTTGCTGAGTAATTACTCCTTATACATTTTGACTCACCGTATACCCATTTTTTAATCAAAAATTTGAACATGCCATCCTACGTAGATTCCATTTGATGATGTGGCTGCATCAAAGTAAAGAGTTGCCCCTAATAAATATTCATCTACAGCTTGGCTTGTTTCAACATTTTGAGGTCCATTCTTGTGCTTTCCACTTTTTATTTCCTCAATCTGGGACAAAGACTGTTGAATGATTTGCAATGATTGTAAGTCATGTCGTTCTCTGTACATCAGCTGATTTCTATAGAACCATAGATGATTTAACAAGATAGCTATAAGTGACACTTTGTCATTGTCTAAGTCAAGAATTACATCTCTTAACCATAGGATGCTACCAGTTGTTGATGAGAGTATATCTCATTATGAATATCTGCTGCAAACCACATTTGATGAGCTAGTGGACAATGGGAAAAATTTATTCTGCAGAAGTATCTTCTAATTCACAAGTGAGGTAGAATTGTTTCGCCGGACATTTCCTTTGGATCAAGTGCTTTGCTGTTAGAATTTGATCTTTGCATATCCTCCATATAAAATTACATATCTTTGGAGGCACTGTCAATTTCCAAATATTTTTCCAGTGAGTTGACGGTCTAGCTGAGCTACTAGCCATATGTCTTCATTATCCAAATAGATGGAATTAATAGAAAGTTTGTAACCTGATTTTACCGAGTAATTACCATCCTATGTAGGCTGGCAGGTCCATGTATCTTCCTGCTAGTTATGTGGTCTACGCACTGGAAGAATTAACTCTGCTTCTTCATCATTAAAAATATCTTTTATTAAAGTAGAATTCCTTTTAGTCCCACTTGTTTACAACAGCTTGTACACCGTAATATCGTCGGGTAGGCCCGAGAGAGGGAGGTTTGTTTTGCTGCCCCTATTCTTGGTAACCATAAACCCAATTTCACTTTTATGGTATTTTCCCGACTCTTTTCCTGACTCCATGAAGTAATAGATTCCTTCATTCGATGATGGATCTCCAAGCATACGATGGCCGATATCTAATATTCTCTTCTATAATAGAGGTTTTTTGAGTGATATCATTCCTTTATTAGCAATGCAATTATAGCAGTTGGATTAATTAACAGTCACCAAGCCTGTTTCCCTAGCATTGCTATGTTGAAATGCTTCAGGTCCTAAAAATCCAGCCCACCAATCCCTTGGGAGTACACATAGAAATCCACTTTTCCCAGTGAATTTTCTTTTTAACATATGTGCTTCCTCACCAATACTTTTCATACGATTGATGAATTGCTTCTATCAAATTATCTGAAGCTGGACATGGTGTACGTGGGTATAGCTTGAAGAACTCCTTTAACCAACACTTATTTTCCACCATTTGATAGTTGTTTGTGCTCTCTACTTTGGACTTTAGACCAAACTTTTGTCCTTATATGTTTTAGGGATGGTAGTTTTGAACGATCAAACGTGGTCGGAAGCCCTAAGTATTTGTCCGGTCCAACATATTCTACCATACCCATTATTGCCAAAATATTGGATTTGGTTCCAAGTTTGACATTTGGGCTAAAGAAAATGGAAGATTTGTCAAAATTTACTTTCTGTCCTGAGACCTCCTCATAGTCCTGAAGAATCAGCTTCAATTGGGCGGCTTCCCTTTCCGCAGCTTCTCCAAAAATTAGTGTGTCATCCACAAAGAGTAAATGAGATATGATTAGAGCAGTCCTTGCTATTTTCAATCCAGATATCTGCTTATCCTTGAGATTTTTTTGCAGCATATGTGATAGCACCTCTCCACAAACAATGAATAAGTATGGCGATACAGGGTCACCTTGTCTAATACTCCCTGTTGGCTTAAGGTTTCCAAATCTTTTTCCATTTAGCATAAATGAGAACTTCACTGAAGAGATACCGCTCTCTATAAGGGATATAAATTGTGGTTGAAAGCCCATTCTCTCCAATACCTTCAACAGAAATGGCCCTTCGACTTTATCAAATACTTTACTCGTATCCAATTTCACTGACATGTATCCCTTTTCCCATTGTCTTCCCTTTGATATATTGATGGGCTTCATGAGCTACAAGAATAGTGTCCAAGATTAGTACATTCCTCACAAAAATAGTCTGGGATTCAGGGATGATTGACCTGGTGATTTGTCGTAGTCCATTCGATACACACTTCACCACTATGCGGTAGATGACATTACAAAAGCTGATCGGTCAAAATTGAAAAATTTCAGTCGGTTTCTCAATTTTTGTAATCAAAACCACCGTAGTATCATTTATGGCATTCATTGGTATTTCTTGATTTAACAACTTTAGTGCGTATGACGATACCTTTGGCCCTACTATGTGCCAATACTTCTGGAAAAAGATGGAGGCATACCATCTGATCCCAGTGACTTATATGGGGTCATTTGCTTCAATGTTTCAACAACCTCTTGTGTCTTATGTGCCCTACATAGCATTGAGTTTATTTGTGGAGATACTCTGGGTTCAATGCTTAAAGTATGTAGCTTTATAACACCCGGGTCAGTCTCTTGAAGAAAATAGCTCTTGAAAATGATGAAGAATAATATTTTCCATTTCTACACTTTCTGTACACCATCTTCCCAACCTGTCTTTCAAACCATGGATAGCATTTCTTTACTTCCTTTTATTTGCAAAGGAGTGATTTTTTTAGTATTTCTATCTCCCTGTTGAAGCCAATGTTGTTTCGCTCGTTGCTTCAATTTCGCATCTTCAATTTATAGAAGGTATTCGATCTCTCTTTTCATAGAAGAGATTTTTAACTGAACCTTCTCAGTTATAACACCTTCTTGTAATCTTTTAATTTCTTTTAATAAAGCTTTAGATTTCTTTTTGTGATCCTTGAATTCTACTTTGGCCCATTTTTTTAAGTTCATTTGCACAAAACTTTTAGTGGATGTAAGTTAACCTTATCTTTCTTTCCAGCTTCTTTGAATCATTTGCTCACAATTTGGTGATTGCATCCAAAAATTTCAAAGAGGAATAATCTCTTTTGTCCGTGGTTTGTCAAATGAGCATTGTCTCTCTGAATATACAATAGAATGGGAACATGATCCGATCTGTGGCTGAAAAGATGTTGTAATTCCAAAGCTGGATACATGCTTAGCCAATTTGGCATGGCCACTGCTCTGTCTAGCCTTTCTCTAATTGTGTATTTCTTTCTCCAATTTCTGCACCATGTAAAATTATTTCCTGTATATCCAAGATCACTGAGATTACACTCACTTAGTGCATTACAGAAAATATCAATCTGCCAATTTGGTCTTCTATGTTCACTTTCTATCTCCGTTTGGTGCAATATTTTATTAAAATTGTCAATGCACAACCATGGAATTTGTGAATTCATGCGGAGACTTGGAAATGTTTTTCCAGAATCATTTACAGTGTCTCATATCCTGTTCTCCATACACCTATACAATGCCAAATTGCAAGAGTAATTGGGTCTGTTGCAGTAAAATCTATAAAATTAAAAGAATAAGACAAAACAGTAATATCTACGTCTTTATTCCAATATAATGCTAGACCACAGGAATTTCCAATGGAATCTACAAAAAATCCATAGAGATCCAAATGATCTTTTATTTTTGATAATTTAAATGACGAACGTTTTGTTTCAGAAAGAAAAATGAAACGTGGCTTAAACTTAAGAAAGGAACTTTTAAAATGTCTTAATGCATGAGGATTGGATAATCCTTGGTAGTTACAACTAAAGAAATTCATTTTCTTCGGCGGCACTTGCCTTTTTCCAGTTGCAATCGCTAGTCCTTTTTGTGGGTGTCCCCGCGCTGAAATTCAATCCCGAAGGAAAGATGAGCTGCTCTGCCTTCTTGAGTTTCTTCTTATCAGCCTCTTCCAAATCTCGGTCAAGTCACCCTTTCTTTTCATTGGTTCTCCCTTGAAAAAATCTTCTTGACTTGTCCCATCAATTTTTCCAGAATCAATAATTTTAGCCACTTTGACAGTAGTCACAGTAGTGACTTTTGTAATAATAACTTCAGCTCCATCAACAAAACCCTTCTCCTGTTTGCCATAATTATATTCAACAACTGGTCCCACATAGCCTTCTCTGTCCTGTATAATTTTCATTGGAAAAATTGAGCCCTTAGAACTGGCAGAGAACCCCAGTGGTGTACCTTTACGGTGAAGGAGACCCTGCAGACGATCTATCAACGGCAACGTCGGGCTGCTACAAACATAAATAAAGCTCTCCGGTGAGTGGAGTAGCTTGTGAATTGGGTGCTTTGCTAAATACCAGAGCATGTCTTCATGTCGACCAGAATTTATGTCTGGCGAAGGTATGGAGCTCAGGATCATTTTCTTGTTTTTGTCAGAATAAATCAGTTAGATGATTAGATTTGATTTTATCTTGTTGACTAGTTTAGAGTTATATTAGGACCAGTCTACCTTTATGCTTTGTACTCTCTATTTATTCTCTTCATGATTAATAATAATCATCACGGGAAAACATTCTTTCACTTCTTCTTCATCATCACTTAACATATTCACCGACAGTTTCAGAGTAGTCAGAGTTATTAGACTAGAAAGATTCAGCTCTCTTCCTAGCATAAACCCTGCTTGATTTACAGCTGAAAGACCAAACTCCGGTGGAGTTAAATTTGGTGCGTTGAAATCGGCCGTTGAAAGCTCCTCATTTTTTCTCTGAATAAAATTTGTTGATGAGACAATTATGATCGTGTTTTGTGCCTTTTTTGATGCCGTAAATTTGTTTCTAACCGTTGAAGTCCCAGATCTGAAGACAAATGGTAACAAAGTAGTTTTAGGCAAAATTTTTCCCTTCCAATTCTCCTATGTTGTAAGCTTTCCAGTTCCATGAAGGCTCTCACTGCCATCGTTTGCTTTCTCCGACTGGTTTGCCGTTGGCGTGTGAAGAAGACCAGGAATTAAGTCTACTGTGTTAGGTGATGAACTATCATTTGGCAATTGGGAAGCATTTATGTTAAGCCTTACTAAATCAACCCGCATGTCCATCTCCTTGGGCTGATTTGAATTTTCAGCCTTTGTGCTCCCTAATGCCATTCCTTCATATTTCTTTTCAGGTAATTTTTTGAGTACTCATTGTCACTGAATTTGGAGACTCTGTCCCCTGTAAAGCTTTTTAATTCAGCTTCTTTTCGTTCTTGCATTCTTTTCTGGTACATCACACCTAACCCAGGTTGGGGTGTTAGGTGATCATTCTCTACGTGGGGTATCTTTTGATGTGAAATCGGTCTCTGTATGGTCCATGTGACCACACAACTCACAAAAATGGGGCAAACTCTCATATTGTAAAAAAAAAGTCAAAAAACTTTACCAGAATCAATGTCTTTGAAGTCATGGATTCTCGGAAATGACTCCTCAACAGGTATCATGATTCTTACATTTATTTTTTCCCCACGCAGGTACCAATCTTGTTCCTGGCTGCCTTGAGAAAGCCCCCAAGATCATCTCCTACAATCGTCGTTGTATTGATGTTACATAGCGCCGGTGGAAGTGAGTAGAGATGTACCCAGAATGGGTACTAGTTGAAGTGAATGGAGTGGACTGGTTCTATTCCATCAGTTTCTTTAAACACCACCAAGCAATTCTCATATGACCACGGAGAATCATCCACCACTTTTTTCCGGTCCTCACGGTCATAGAACTGGAAAATCGCTAAGTTCCTCCCCATTGGAAAGTCATCAACTCCATTCTTACATTTCCACGCTTTGCTGAGCAAGTACATAGCGCCGGTGAGAATTTTTACTGCCAGATAAATGTTTTTTTCCTCGAGAGAAGACTACTCTACTTGTTACTACTTTGAGGCCTATCGCTCTCCGTGATGTTCAGATTAGCATACCGTTCCGCTAAGTACTTTGCCATTGACATTGTTGCAAAGTTGTCCGCCTGAAGAAGGAGGGAAATGGGAAAGATTTTCTGGTTGTGGATGAACTAGATAAGTGCAGGGGTGTGTTGAAGGTGATGATATAGAGATTGTGATTGATTGATTTGAATGGATAAAATAATCAATCAACATTTCTTCCATAATCTTCTAAATCCAGAGAGTAATTTTCATTGATTTGCAGATTAATTGTCCGCATTTTGAATTCAAATTTAAATTTCCTAAGTGATGATCAAAACTTCTAATGAAGTTCGAGAGAAAGAATGAAGAGAGAAGGTAGAGCATTGTTTGTGGCATTGTGTCTAATCAATACTTAAATAAATTAATCAGGCCAACTAGTGTAGAAGAAACAAAAAAAGAAGAAGTTAATTTAGGAATTGATTAATCTCAAATTCATATGTTAATATTGGCTGTCATCCAAAAAAATATTGATTGATTTAATTATCCAAAGCTGCTGACCATGAGAGTGAATCTCATTCAAGACCACTTCTTCCCAAATTTAAAATGAAAAGAGAGAGGAAAATTTTACTTAAAACCTCCAGCGACCAAACTTAGATGCAATTGAGGCTGATCGTCGGAAACGAATCCATTTAGATAGTCCTTTGTGGCTCCGGTGGCGGCAACAAAACACATAATTACTCTCAAATTTAGGATCCAAACGTTCCCCTAAACCCAAAAAATAACGCACATAAAGTAATAGAAACACAGAACACACATTGGCGCTTGAAAACCTGTCTCGCGGCTGAATTGCAATTAGAGATGCGCAGATCCAATTCGCAATGATATCAATTCCCTACAAGTTTACTCGGTGGCTCGATGCAGTGGCGAAGAGCAACTGCTGCACATGCTCTAGCAGAATGCGGCGGATGGTGATCGGCGGATGGTGATCGGCGATCGGTGTGGCACGATGCTAGGAACTAGGAAGCAAATGGCTCTGTTTTCCAATTGTCGATTTTGGTTAATTGGGGATTCTCCCAATTATTAATTTATTTATTTTAACTTCAAAGTCTCAAGGTTAAATTGTAATAAAATTCAGTACTTAAAGTACGTTATTTAAGTACCTGGATTTTGAAAATAAATAAATAGAGTATGCATCTTTTTCTCTTGGGAGCAAAGGCGGACAATGGCTGAAAGGGGTGGTGGAACCCTCGATACGGTGGCGCTTCCAGTGCTAATTCTCTAGTCATCGAATCTTAGGGGAGGCACTGGCACACTCTCACCTCTGGTTTCGCCACTGGACACGGCACGAAACACACGGGTGAACTATCGATCGACTTTTGTTTTGACAACACAACACAACATGAGTCACGATAGGGACAGTGATCTTTAAATTATATCAAACACAACACGAGTATGACACAAAGGCGGCACAAAACCAAATCTATCAACAATCCCAAGCTGACGACTTCTCTGTTTAGATGGTATACTTATTTATATTAATCTATTTTAAATCAAGATGTACACATTTCATTTTAAATGCAATTTCTCTTTTCATATTTATTTTTCTCCATCTAATTATATTATTTTTCAAGCACTATTCATTTATTTTTGGGGATTAATATATCAATATAATTCTATATAAGTGCAAAAGTTCAATATAACTCTCGATTGTTTAAAAGTAAAAAATACAATCCTAAATATTTAATAAAAGTGCCAATATAATTCTCATGTGTCACTTCTAGCTTTGACCATGTCATTGAGACAGTTAATTGGATTTAAAAAGGCAAAAGACCTCTCGGACCCCAAGCTGAAATTATGTGGGCTATTTTACCGTTACCCACCAATAACACGAGGTGTGGCGGTGCTAAAACTGGAATCATTTCCAGTCCCCTTCTATGTCTGATTTTTTTAAGTTAATGAAACTAAAGATCAAGTGGCAAATATTTTGCCTTTTTTATCAATTTGGTAAAAGTCAAGATATTTCTTGACCAGTACTTTTTGTAAAGACTCTATCAAATCTTTTGGTTAGAATTAGG
>JAUOBV010000005.1:8830-22287 GCA_032360425.1 Rubia occidens
TATTTAATGGAGATGTGAAACATATTTTGGTTAATGAAAAGCTTTTATTCCAAATTACTTTTTGAAATGCAAATTTTTTTCGATTTCTTTTCTAGAAAGAACCTAGTTTTTTGGTATCTAAATAGCATATGAGGTAGAAATTTGAGGATCTATTCTCTTTTTTCAAAAAAAAAAAATGATCTTGGAGATTATGTAATGCTTACTCTCAAACTCTTTGTTTACACAGTAGTGATATTTTTTGTCTCTCTCTTCATCTTTGGATTCCTCTCTAATGATCCCGCGCGTAATCCTGGGCGTGAAGAATAAAAGGGGAGTTCTCTTTTACATTTTCTTAAGTTTTTAGGGTTAACTAAGAACAAAGGATTTGCAAAATTTGAAAAAAAAATCAAGTCATCAACGAAAACGGAAAGAGAGGGATTCGAACCCTCGGTACGAATAACTCGTACAACGGATTAGCAATCCGACGCTTTAGTCCACTCAGCCATCTCTCCTAATTCAAAAAGATAATTACTATGTTAGATTAGATTAAAGTTAGATTAGATTAAACAAAAAGTAAGAAAGATTTCTTTCTTATGTACAACTTTTATCAGAAATTTGATTGTTATAAATAATATATCATATTAAAGTATATGGACTTGAAAGTTCCAACAATCTAAAAATAAAACAAAACTAAAGAAGATCGACAAGACCCTTACCTTGATTTTGTTCGAAAGGCCCTTCTTATTGCCGCGGGCGGGCCCGGGCAGTCCTTAGCCGGGCCTTTTTTTGTTTCCAATAAATTTCTAGATTCTAGATATAATAATAATTTATATTATTTGTATTTGAAAACCAAATTACTTAATTATATTATATATTTAGAATTATATATTAGAATAATATTCTATAAAATAATATATTATTAGATATTAATCTTATTATATAGATATACAAATTCTAATATAGAAAATTCAATAAGAAATAAGAAATAGAATATTCAAGCATACCATAGAGTAAAGAAAGATTATTTCAATCCAGGAACATGAAAAAGAGAGATAAACAATTGATTTATGTTATATCCCATTTCCCTATTTTACAATAGTACCTCTTTTATATAATAATTGCATTGTAGCGGGTATAGTTTAGTGGTAAAAGTGTGATTCGTTTTATTAACCATTTAAAAGTTAAAGGGTCTTTGTTTTCGATTTGATTGATATTCAAAGCAAAAACTTAATTTCTAAAAAAGGATTAAACCCTTTACTTCCCAATAACATAGTCGAGAAAAATATAGATTCTCGTGATTTGTATCCAACAGTTACTTAGAAAGTAAGAACGTAGATTATGAAATTGCGAAACATAATTTTTGAATTGGATTATATTATTTATTCATACTTGCATGAAACATCGCGCTCCCATACTTAGCTAATTTTGGAATGAAAAGTGACTTGGGGTGGCAAAGCCAGCCGAAACAAGGAACCCACGTGCTGAAATATGACACGGCCCATGCCGGTTGATACTGTCCATGAAAATACTTCCCAACACGGGCCATGTTGGTTGGTCCAGGTCGTGCTAGCTCTTGGTTCATGCCAAGCTTGTGCAGTCTCTGCCAGCCGCTGCTGGTAAAGAAATACAAAGTTCTCCGCTACGCATAAACTGTTGTCTGATTTGAGAGTTCTTGTAGCTGATTTTGTAGCACTTGAGAAGAAACATCCAATGGTCCTATCCTCAAGTGCTGATTATTCTTGGATATTTCCTAGAACTTCATGCAACTCCAGGAGAATAATTATTCTGCTTTGGTGTTCCCAATTCCATCTACTACGGCAATTTTAGGTTTTTGGCCTTCAAATATAATACCACCCTCCATGTGACCTTCTACAAAAGATAATAAAAGGAAGTACTCACGAGCCACCTAATAATGAGATCAAAAATAAAGATCTAGGCGCTCGTGAATACAAATTATCCATTAGTTCTAATTAAGTCTAAAAAATTAGAATTTAAACAAGAAATCCAACAATGGTCGTCTAAACCCTTTTCCGTGAAAAACTAACTAAAACTAGCCATCAACTAAACAAAAGATGATAAAAAATGTGTTAAATGCATCGGCTAACACATGCTATATAGTGCACATCAATCATCTACACTCATTTCCCAGCCAAAATCCTAACATAATACACAAAATCTATAATGAATACTTAAAACCCTAATCAAATGAAATGCACAATACATATAAAAAAATTGAATTTTAATCAATAAACCTACTTCACAAATTTACATACCAAAAATACTACCAATAAACCTAGGACTCCCTTTGAGATAAAACATTGAGTCATCCACAACCATTTCCCAACCTAAACTTTAATATAATACACAAATAACCTTGAATAACAAACCCACCCAACATGGAACTCATAGATATCACTAACCCTTATAGGCAAACTATTTTAAATCCATGGCAACCCCAGCATTTTTTTTCTCAAGAAATGTAAACCATATGTTCAACATTAAAAGACTAAACTTCTCATCAAACAAAGGGTATGAATTTATTCTCCCTCATAACTTCATCTTTAATGGACGAACCGTAGACCCAAGTGATATCAAAAGTGTGGGTAGAGAAATTGGAATAGAAGAGACAAAAGGATGAAAAACATGATCTAATGATGTGTAGAAGAAATCTTGAAGTGGAGATGAAGAGGAATTGAGTTAAGGGTTATGGAGGTTTTTGGAAGGGGTAAAGGGTGGGAAATTCACGTGGGTTTTTCAAATTAGTATTAAATGCCCTTTAGGAAACCCTTTATGGGTTTTTTTGTGACTGAAAGGCTTTCCAAATTCGGAAAACCTATGGGGAATAACTTAAGAAATCGGAAGTTGTTCTGCCATTCAATAAAATAGACAAGAATCATTTGCGAACTCCCACGAAAATGTCTTTTATATGAAAAAAAGAAGTAAACAGATATAATTCTAAAAACCCTAATTCACTCAATTCGAATTCCACCATTCCCAAACCATATTTTTCCAATTCCACACATCTCACACCCCATATCAATCCATAATAAGCCGTAAGAGCATGAGAGCTAAGTCAAAGGTGAGAGATAGGAGTCATCGCCCATTCATGGAGATCATATCATCTACAAAGTTCTTCAATGAGAATGTCGAGCAAAGGTTCGATGATTTCTCTAAGAGGAAAGTTATAAATTAAGAGGGTATATTTGGGTCATGCATTGATGAATTAGGGATAGACTATTTTCTTGCTCATTTTAAATTTCAACATTTAGAGAAATTACTTTTATACTGGAGAACCCGCTCATGTTGATGAGGTGATCCAATTTTATGCTATTTGGGTCAAAGTAAGTGCCGCATTAATGAAACCAAGTTTGTTTTGTTTTTTGCACAAAATTGTTATGATGTATTGCGTGATAAGTAGAAGCTATTAGATTGTTACATAGTTGATTTTTGAAAATATCTTGAGATAGGATTGGCAGGCCCCCTTTCTAATTTCAGTGACCAACATGTTGAGAGGTTTCTTTCGTGTAACGAAAGTTCCTACTTTGATTTAACTTATCAATTTTATGCAAATTTGTGTGAATTTTTGAACCGGGGACTATGGGACAGGGGTTGGGGATATTGACATCCGGATTAGTCAATAGACAATAAATAAGTTGTTAGAATGCCTATTTGAAAACCCTAAGAGTGTTTTTCTGGAGGATTTAGATGAGCTGTTGGATGATGTGTAGCATAGGGAGAAATGTCAGTTACATATAGATTACCCCTATGTTCCTGTGGATTGTAGTGAGAGATATTTCCAACGTGATAGAGAGGATTTAGGAAAGCCTAAAAATTTTAGTCTTACCAACATATTACATATGAGATTATTACTAGAAGTCTCGTTCCCTTGGGTGAACACATAACAAGTCCTAACTATACCACGCTTATGTTATTCTATTACATCACTGAGGGTAGGAAAATATATTCCAGGGAAGAAATTTTTAGGCATATGTTGTGGGTTGCCTCCCGTGTTTAAGAGCCTCCCGTGTGGGAATTTGATTACCCTTATATTGAAGAAGGTCAAGGGGTTTACTATAAGCAGGGAGGAAAAAGAGCCAAAGTATTTCAACAAAACGTACTTCAAGAATAAGAATTGGGTGTTGCGCTATCGCGAGTGATTTTATAAGACAACAAAAACTTCCAAGGCTAGTAAAAGGCCATGAATATAGGAAGGTTAGTGACATTTGAGTCGACTCTTACTTTTGTAGGTTCCAGAAAATCTTGTATAAAAGGATTCAAGGATTGCTAAAAGTGGATGCGCAAATAATTTTGCACAATGAAGGAAAAGTTCAAGTTTATGGAGAAATCATAACGAGCGTACGAGTAACACCTCGCGTCAACCTCCCTCCATAGACTCGATCGATCGACTTCGACGGGCGATATTGAAGATGATGAACAATGAATAATTGGGAATAACTCAATGTGTCTTGACTATGTTATTCAAATTTATGTTCTACTACTATATTTTGTAATTCAGAATCTTGATATTTTGGTTTTGTGTTTTGACTATACCTTATTATGTTATTCGGATAGATTCATAATACTTTACATTTTGGTTTTATATTTCTTTAAGACTTCTCGAAAGTAGTGATGTAATATTATGATGAGTTGTTTACAATAATTAGCATTTCTAGAGGATAATCAAAGGTACAAATAACACTAATCCAATCTACCAAACTCGACAAATGACAAAACCAACCTTAAGGTGGAACCACAAACTACTTATGCTTATTTTTCTTCATCATCTTCGTTGAATTCTTTTCCTCTACGGGTGATCTTCCCTCTAATGTCGGTCCACATATCTTCATCATGATCACTACAGAAAAGGAAATCAGGAAGAATCATATCATCCTCCTCAAGGAAAATAAAATCTTCATATCCACCACTCGAGTTTCTTGACTGAATCCAATGATTTCCTCTTATTAATTCTCTACGAAAAAAGCACGTTTTCCTTCAACATCTATTTCCTACCTGGGATTAACAAGATCCCTAACATAGAAAACCTGGTGTACTTGGGATGCCAATATGAATTGATCGTCCTTCCAGCCCACCCGACTTCTGTCGATAAGGGTGAAGCCCAAATTCTCGGTGTGTTGTCCATAGTTAATATCCACCCATTGACTTTTAAAAATAGGGAGCCAAATTGTGACAAAGTCAACCTCCCCAATTTTAAAATTACCTCAAAGTAACACTTTTGAGTGTACATAGAATTGTCATCACTACCACTTCCAACATTCAAAGCGTCAGAGACGAGCGACACTCCATTGTTCTAAGAGACACTCTTACCATCAACTAATTTCATGGAAAATGTAAAACCATTAACGTATAACTGCCATAGGAAAGAGCAGTTCCCAATGGTCTACGAGCCAACCATTTAGCTTTCGAGGGATGTTCCTAGACATCTACGTGATCCCTCAACCATGAAACGAATATCCTAGTATGTAATTGGAGAACCTGAGCTTCATTGAAATTAGGGTGCCCCACTCATATGGCATCCATATGAACCTCGATGTGGGAGACTATGTCTTCATGGATGTGCTACACATAAAGATGAGCAGCAAATAAATATTCCACACTAAGACTAAAGAGTTTCCCATATCTAGCCTCTTCAACTACCAACCTCCCCTCATTTCTACCAATTAGAATGCCTATAGATTCAACTTCATTCATACACTTCATTCAAAAATTGGCGCCCTTTTTTTTCACGTACCACTAAACAATACATGCATCTGGCCTGTACCAATTTTTCACAAAATGCTTGAATATTTTCATTTAACTGTTGAACGGGTATATCCATCATAAAAAAATTGGACCACATAGCTTTATCTCCCAAACCAAATGAACTCACAAGTAGACCATAATGCCAAAGAATAAGGGAGGGAAATACATTTCCATCTGACATAAAACTTCAATAATCATTACCTGCAACCTATCCAACTTTGAAATACTTATACTTTTACAAAAAAAATTGACTTGAAGAATAAAGAAATCTTCGTAATGCCCAGTATTACATGGGATGTCAGTGAAGATCTAATCACAATGGCATTCAATTTTTGTATTAGGTTATGAAAGCCGTGTGACTTCAACCCAACCAACTTCAACTCCTCCAATAACACACAACTGCTAATGTTAGACGATTACGCACATAGGACCTTCATTCACACTACTCAAGTTCTTACAAAAATATTTCTTCTCTGACTGCAGCATAGAATAGCATACAGCAAATAAAAATCTTCACTGGAAGTCACTGGCCCAAGATTCTTTCGAATTCCCATCTCAACCAAATAAAGCCTATCCTTCAACATGTCCTTTGTTTTCCCAAGGGTATTTAACGTCCTAAACAAAGATTCACAAACATTGTTCTCAATGTGAATGACATTCAAACAATGTCTAACATCCAAATGCTTCCAATAAGGTAGCTTTAAAAAAAGAGCATTTCTTCCAACTACCATCAACGACAACTTTTCTTTTCTTCTTCCCTAAGTCGTTGGGAAAGCTCTTAATAATATCAATAATGTGCTTACCATTTAGTAACACGGGTGGTCCTCCAGCCTTCACTATGGGTGCCCCTATTTCTTTGCCAAACACTATAGGTGCCCCTCCGAAAGAATACGCATGTGTCCCTGATAAACTATTTTATAATCGTGTTTCAATTGAAAAAAATTAGTATCCTTCTCACACACGAGGAAAGCTAAGTGGCCTTTCACAGGATACCAAAAAAAAATTTTATATGCTAGGAAATCATTGATGGTGCAAAATAACATAGCTTACAAATTAAAGAAATCTTCAACCGAACCATCATACGTTCAAACACCATCATTGAACAAAGTCAAAAAATTCTCCACTGGAGGAGCAAGTTACACATCAATATCGTTAACTGGTTGCTTCAAGCCTGATATCATCTAAGACAGCAAAACATACTTACGATCCATGGTTAACCAAGACGGAAGGTTGTAAATGAATGACATAACAGGCCAACTACTATGAGTGTTGCTCATATTACCAAATAGATTCATACCGTATGTACACAAGCCTAGCCTCAAATGCCATGATTCATTGCCAAACTCAGGGTATAGAGCATCTAATTTCTCCCATTGCTCACCATCTGAAGTATGTCATATCACATCATCCACTGGTAGGACCCTATCCCCGTGTCAATGCAATAACTTTTCATCTTCCATGCACGCATATAATTTTCTCAAACGGGGAATGATAAGGAGAAACCATCATACTTTTGTCGAAGTCTTTTCTTTGATTAGGATAGAACTTTCGCACACACCGCAATTCCACCTCTCTTCAACTTGTAGCAAGGCTCGCCACAAACCCGACATGTTTCTCGATCTTTATCTTCACTTCCCCTGTACAACAAATAATCGTTTGGGTATGCATTTGTAATTCCAATCCCATTGGGCATCGAATTATTTTTCGCTGCATACAACCTATCGGGCATTACATTACCTTCAGGAAGCAAATCCCTAAGGAACTCAAGAGCCTCGTTCATCAACTTATCATTCCATCCAAATGTTTCCTTCAAATTCATTATCCACAAGGTTGAACTTAAAATTGAGTGTTTCAAACCGTTGTGCAAAGGCTTCCATTTGTCATCAATCAAAGCTTGTAACGACTTTGCTTTAACTTTGAACTCCCTTGCAATATCTTCCACCATTTCATCGAACTCCAAATTTCCATCTAATTCATCTCCCACCTTTGTGTTCACCCATTCAATCATCTCAAAGGAATCCCAACTTCCCCATGCCATACTCAACGAGTGTAAGTAGTTTGAAGACCCCTCATTACGAGTTGTTCCCACATCTTCTTCCTCCCTAAATATGCATCATTTCTAAAATCCTTACATGGGAATCATTCTTGCGCCACACTTTTTATAAGAATCTTCGAACATTAAAGAAATATATGATTTAACCAATGGCATGTACTCGGAAAATTTTCTAAGATTATTACCAATGAGTTCATTTCAATCCATTATCTTAGAGGTCAATTAAATGCAACCCTTGACCATTCAATCAACAATAATTAAAACCCCTATCTCAAACCTAATTAAACACACACACATACACACACGTGCACGTATACACACACATATATAAAAAACATAAATCACCATCACTCTTCATAATTAAATACTTTCAAGTAATTATTTTGAATGAAACTAACCTTTTTTCCAACGGAATATGAAACACTTCAAAGTATAGAATCACTTCTTCATTAATGGCCAAGAAATTGGAGCTAACCCTTCAAAATTTTAGGTCTTTGGGAATTTAATGATTAGGGCATGTTTTTTTTATATACTGCCCAGTTTTCGAACTCATAAATGGATTTAAAAAATAATACAATGTGAAAGTGAACAAGAAACTCAGAAAGTGAACAAGAAACTGTTACAAACTCGAAAATGAGATCTTCTTTTCATACCTAGGAGACCAAAGACTTTATGATCTCAGAATACCTTCGGACTTCTGAGCTTAGAAGAGGTCATTTTAAAGATGGTTTGACATAACCACCATTAATTGGGGCTATTTAAAGGCGATTCTAGCCTAAGCCGCCTTTAATTAACCCTAGATAAAGGTGGTTGATAAAAAATTTCCTTTAAATGCAATGTTACCGCCTTGAAGTTTATATGTGTGGTATTATTGCACTCTTATAATTTTGAAAGTAGTTATGGCGTTCTAGGCGCATTTTTTTAAAACTGTCCTTCATTGCTGCCTTTAATAAAAGGCTCTCTACTTGTGATAGCTCTGATTCAATCCATTCAAATTTCATTTTGCTCCTCATTCTCTTAAAATTATGGAATTATAATTTGTACGGCCATTTTCCTTCTGAGTTTTGATTGTTATAAAATTGGTGAGTGACCTACTAAACAAACGGGAAGGGGCATTTTCTACTAACCACTTTCTTATTCTTAGCAATACTTCGCAAGAATGGTGGGGAATGATCTTAATGTCCCACATTTTGCTGGAAATCCCAACAACCTACCATTGGCACCTGATCCTCATGTTCAAAGTGGAAATCAAAAACATGAGGTGGTAGGTAATAGTTAGGCCAATTATCGGTTCAATCAACAAGAAGGGGTAAATATGAATCAGTTGACGGGTGTGATAAATGCACTAATGAGTAAAGTTTAAAGACTCTCGAGATAGGTAGAAGGGTTGGAAAACCCAACCCCTCCACCACTTACCAAGAAGGGTGATCTCAAGCATGTGGTCAACAGTTTTCACATTTATGGTGTATTGAGGAAGAATATTTATCCGCACTTCGCGGGGTCACTAATAAACCAACCTTTTCATAGGATATATACTAACCTATGATCACTGGGAGATGAAAGATAAAAACTCATATTTTTTCTCTCGTACTCACTACAAACTACCAAAGAGTAGCTAGTGGTAAGTATGAGGCATCAATAGAAATGCTAGGATTCTAAAGCTAACTACCCAAGACTCGCAATCGGGTGTCACTCTAATTGCGTGTTGGGAATAGTCAGTGTCACAAACATGATTTTGGGGGAATTTATCTATAAACTATAAAACATGCAAAGAAAGAGATTAAACTATATTAATCTAAGACTTGTGGATATTTGCATAACATGATCAGTAGAAGACTTTGATCCTAGATTCTATATAATGGAGGATGTATAAACATATCCTAATGTTTATGTCACATATTATGATTGATAGTTAACACTTCCCAAGGTCTGTCTCATAAAAGTGTCCACGTCTTATTCTATCAACACCGCCTCCTTAATTAGGAAAGTGCGTTAAGCGTTCCAACCGTTATATGCTTTTCTTTCCCGTAAAGAATTACATCTTGGGCTTCCACTATGAACGCTTCTCCCTAGGCATATAGAGGCAAAGTAATTGGAATCTCATGATGACTTTAGGGTTGAAATGATGGTGGTTTCTATACTACAAACCTAGTTGCTATAAACTATCATGCTCTCACGTATTGGGTTACAATCTTCCAGTCGATGGGTGCAAGCTCATTGTAATGGTGCTCATGACCTACAAGCATACTCACATGGCCGAGGACTCACAAACCCACAAATACCTTAGCGGGCACTCCCAAGGGTACAAACAAGCCTAGCACCATAAATGAAACGAATAAAAATGGTGTATGAAACATAGGACATAAAAATGGTGTAAGAAACATAGGATATAAAATGGTGCATGAAACAAACTAGGAAGATTAAAACAAGAGAGAATGGTTAGTCCCTATCTCTCTCTACCTAATCTTAGAAACTAGGAGATAGAAATTACTATAAATAAAATTCTCTTTCTAACTACTAAACCCTAGTAAACATAGGCTCTTTGTATAGTAGGTAGGAAATGGACCATAAAGAGGCCCAAAACTAGAGAAACCCTAGGCTGAAGAGGCGGCAAGGGCCATGCAATAGCACAAGACCCGCTAGCCGGATGGGATTTCTAAGCCTTCCGAGCGGCACAGCCATGCACATCCCTACGGGCCTTAGCTGGAAGGGTCTTCTCAATTTATGAACAATGCTGCCCATGCAGATATGTGCAGGCTGTGGCTAGAGCTGAGCATTTCATTCATCTATTGGCACGGCCGTACAAATTCTCGTGAGATGCAGTATTGATCTTTTAGGTAAATGGGCCAGGAAAAAGGGAATGGCCTGCGTCGGTACTTAACCGTACAATCCCCTTGCTTAGTACAGGCCACACAAAAGTACAGGCCACCACATTGGCTGGCACAGTTTAGCCGGTCTTCAAAGTTGTCTCTTCTACTCATTTATCTTTGGCGCATTTCCATCTACTACCACGATTAAGCGCGTGGCCTTTGGTCTACTACCATCCTTGTGAATGCCTTTCAAATATCTAAACCATTCTTGCAAATGGTCTTCTATTTCAAAGTGCTTATGAGCGATCTACAATAAGCTCACAAAATAGGATCTAGATGCTCGTAAGGACATAGCATCCATTAGATCTAGGAAATCTACAAAATGAGGGATTTAAGAAACCCAACTAAACCTAGCAATCAACCATATAAAAGATACTAATAAGTGTGCTAAATGCATTGGTTAACACATACGTCTAGGTGCATATCACATATGTTCATACATCCTGGAGACAATCATATCGAGACTCCAGGAAGCATAGCAAGTGCAAGAGACACTCTCGAAGGTTATCAAGATTAAGTTCATCAGAAATTTTGGATTCGGGTCAATATATCAGGGGGTTGAAGTATGACATTCCTCAATTTGATGGCCAACATAATCCAGCAAAGTACCTTGATAGGGAACTATGGATTGAAAACATTTTCGAACTTAACAACTATTGAGGGAAGGAGAAGTTATTTGGGACACTGTATTCATTCACTAACTATATCATCAAATAGTGGAAAAAAACTTCAAGGAATTGAGATCCTGCGCTTGGAAGAAGTAAATCTCGACTTGGAAAAATTTGAAGATCGAGATTCAATTATAAAATGTTCAAACCACATATTTGATGGAACAACACTCATACTTGAGCATATGAAGAAAGGAAATTGATATGTGGATGAATATTGGCAAGGTCTCGAACTCACTATGAGAAGGGTTGGTATGCGAGAAGATGATGCATTTGTGAATAAACGATTTATCAAGATACTAAGGGAAAATATCTAAGTACCGATTAACCTTCGATATTATGTATCTATGATTGATTTATTGGTGAAAGCAAGGTTGATTGAGATTACTCTAAGACTGAAGAAAACCCTTACCTCTATGGCTTCAACAATCAAATACCAGAGTTTGACTCTAGAAACCCTAATATTAGTCGTGGAAGAACGAAAGTTATGGGCGAACATGGTCCTACATAGACATACTCAAATCCTAATAATAATCCTAATGAACGAAGGATAGCTTCCTTGAACTAACAGTCCAACCAAAATCCAAGTCTACTTCTTCTTCGTCAAATAATATTTCTTATAAAGCTCATACTTGTTTTAATTGTAAGGAATGAGGCCATTTGGGATCCAATTTTCCTCATTCTTGAATCATGGAAACATTGAGGAATGAGATGACGAAGATGAATATGCTGATATGCCTCCACTTTATGAAAATAAAGAAGAAGTCTATGAAGAGATCGAAATCAATGAAGTTAGTGAGCCAAATCTAGAAACTCAAGGTAATTTTGTGTCCCTAAGGCTTCTTAATTCTCAAGTGACCAAATTTAAGGTACAAAATTCAAATATTTACCATACTCATTCTCTTCTGAAAGATAAGAATTGCTTACTTGTTATAGATGGAGGGTCATGTGCTAATACTGATTCAAATATTTTAGTAAAGTCCTTAGCCTTGCCTGTCACTCAATATAAAATGATTTGGTTAAATGTTTGTGGAAAATTTAAAGTTACTAAACAAATGCATGACCAAATTTACTATCGAAAAATACCATGATTCTATCATACGTGATCCTTAGCGATATTTTGTTGGGAAGACCTTGGCATCTTGACAGAATATCAATTCATGACAGCTTCGCCAACAAAAGCAATGTGATCAAGGATAGGGAAAGGTTTGCCTAGAATCTGCTTTGAAGAAAGGAAATCGATATGTGGATGAATATTGGAAAGGCCTTGTACTCGGCATGAGAAGGGTTGGTGTGCAAGAAGATGATGCATTGGTGAAGAACCAATTTATCAAGGGACAATGGAAAAATATCCAAGTACTGGTTAAGCTTCAATGTTATGTATCTTTGACAAATTTATTGGTGAAATAAAGGTTGGTCGAGAATACTATTCAACAATGAAAAGCAAGAGTTCGACTCTGGAAACCCTAATTTTGGCAGTGGAAAAAGGATTGTTATGGTCAGCTGGGAGGTCATCGCGTACCTCTCAAAGATACTATTTTTAAGCCCTTTTCCCTTACTAACTACAATTAAGTAGATAGTGGCAAGTTGGGGTGGTCCACAGAGACAAGGAATATTCCTAAGTGTTTGCTCATACACTGCTAAATATTACCCTAGATATATAGATATACATACATATAAAAGCACATAAAGAAGATGGGGTTTTGGTTTGGTTTCTCCTAATTTACGAATTTAAATGAAACTTAAACTAATAAAGCATATAGTCACTAAAATGAGATTGAGTATGAATTACAGAGTCTTGGGGTAAATTGACTTATACTTCCAAGCCTTCTATCTATCATTGAACATATAACCTATTCAACACCTTTAGTACTTGTTTTGAAGATAAATCTTCCATTCTTCTTTGATAGTAGTTTACAAGAGTGAATTCGACATCTTTAGCTAAATCTCACTAATGACTCCTTTAGCCATTCTACACCTAAAGGTATCCCATTAATGGCAGTAAGTTCAAAGAATCAACAAGTTTGGTAACACTTATAAACACTACACTGTGTCTAAGCATTGAACCAATTCATGTATTTACACAAGATTAATCAAGAACGTTCAACGCTCATTAACTTCTCTCAT
>JAUOBV010000005.1:48379-60848 GCA_032360425.1 Rubia occidens
TGAGTGACCTATCAAGAACGTAGTTTCATAGGCACCGGTATGCACTACTGGTGCTACAAATTTACAGTCTAGCACCATCCTGCTTCGGCACCGGCATTTCAAGGGCTCAAAATACTGGTGCCTATGCGGTGAAACACCGGTGCTAGTAAATAGGTGATCATTAAAAAAAATCTGGCCAGTGAGAATAAACTCACCATATAAAATATGAAACCCATTAATTCATTAAGAACATAGGACGAACAAAACACACAAAAAAACTCAGAAGTTCATGTAAAAAACTGAAAAATTCCTAACCACAACTCAGAAGTTCATTACATATATTTGAAAATACATAAGGGCCCACAATTCATGAAACAAACTAGACCTAAGTATAGATTAAAATGTAACATCAACGAACCAGAACCGTGAAGGTGAGTTGAATGCAGAAATGGCTTTGAGAGCTGAGGCGCGGCGGGTCTGAGCTACCCATCATTTTTGGTGGAGCTCGTGAGTCTCACCAGCGACCGGAGCGCGAGAAAATGGTGTCGGGGCAGGTCCGGTTAAAGGTGTCAGGGTTGATACATTGTGGCATCAGGAGATAGCAACTGGAGCACGACAAAGAGAAGGAGAAGAAAAAGGGCTCGAAGGTGAAGCGGCGGAGACAATGCGATTGAAGGTGTGTGACCGGAGCTTAGGTGCGGCTCAGAAGCATCGGAGATAGCGGCGACAGATCTGGAAGAGCCGTTGTGGATTATCAGAGAGGAGGAAGTGAGGGTTATTAGGGGAGGAGGGTTTATATTATTAGAGTTTGGGTGCTCTAACTAGGGCCAAGTTGGCTTTTCCTTTTTTTAAAGTACCTAGCACCGGCATGGAAACTGGTGCCT
Organism: Rubia occidens; assembly: GCA_032360425.1. Classification (NCBI taxonomy): domain Eukaryota; kingdom Viridiplantae; phylum Streptophyta; class Magnoliopsida; order Gentianales; family Rubiaceae; genus Rubia; species Rubia occidens. The sequence continues at coordinate 49,243 of JAUOBV010000005.1, forward strand.
ATGGTGATCATACCGGTGCTAGGTACTTTAAATGGAGGTAGGTGACACTGCTATGAATAGGTGTTTTAATTTTTTTCTTCCCTAGAGCAATTAGAAAAAAATATTCTAAGTTCCCAGCACCAGTAGTGTGACCGGTGCCTATGATGGTGCTACCGTGCTCATAAAAAATCCCTAAAAAATATTGAACAAAATTTCAAAATTTTCATTTTCCCGCTACACGGTAGCACTAGTATGATTGAAAAACAATGCTAGCGCTAGTATATTTTTCCTTCTAAGCTAACTTTTTCATTTTTACAATTATGTCCATGAGAATAAATTTGGAGGAGGCAAATAAAAAATTTGGAGAAACAAAAATGCAACTAAATAAGAGACAATTACATTATTGAAAATTGGGCTACAGTGGGTGAACGGAAGAGCTTGTAACATAATTCTTGGAAAATTATATTGTGACCCAAAATTGTGTTACCCCATTACTCCAATTTACATGATTTTTGTTATGCTTGCCTAAATATAGAAATATAAAATAAAATATTTTTTTAGTGAAATATTGAAAAGTGCTAGTACATGTTCTAGAGTAACTTATGGATGATTATTTGGAAGTTAAAAGTGAAATCCGAAAGGATTATGAATATGTTCTTGTGCTATACTTTTAATAAATATTTTCTTAAAGACATGGAAAATACAATGGAGGTGTATATGGTAACATCACGTTCGAGCGGATTTCAATTTGGAGTTACAAATAAAGTTTTTACTTTTTGCACTTAGCTTACTCCAAGAAAGTTGGGGTGATCGAATCACGAAATTGGCGGAACCAAAAAATAGTTCAATAATATATGATTGCAACTCTACCATTTGGGCATGTATCGGTGAACAAACGTGCCTTGAAAGTCAATATTGATTGCTTCTATAAATTCTAGGAAAGTTACAACGTGGCCCAAAATTGTGTTACCCCATTACCAATTGTTTCAATATACATGATTTTTATTATTCTTGCCTAAATATGAAAATATAAAATAAATAATTTTTTGGTGAAACATTGAAAAACGTTAGTACATGTTCTAGAGTAACTTATGGTTTATAACTTGGAAGTTACAAAGTGAAATTGAAAATGATTATTGATATGTTGTGCTCTATTTTTGATAATTATTCCCTAACAGACATGGAAAATACAATTGGGCTGTGTATGGTAGCATCACGTTCGAGCGGATTTTAATTTGGAGTTACGAGTAAAGTTTTATACTTTTTACACTTAGATCCCTCCAAGAAAGTTGGAGTTGTCGATTCTCGAAATTGGTCGCACCAAAATGCAGTTCAATAATATATAATTGCGACTTTGCGATTTGGGCATGTATGAGTGTATGGAAGGGTCTCGAAAGTCAGCATTGATTACTTCTACACATTCTTGGAAAATTACAATGTAGCCCAAAACTGTGTTACCCCATTATCCATTGCTCCAAAACACATGATTTTGTTATTATGCCTAAATATAGAAATATTATTATAGATGAATTTTGTGGTGAAATATTGAAAGCGCTAGTACATGTTCTTCAGTAACTCATACCATAAACCCATTTTCAAGAGTAACTCTATCATAAACCCATTTTTCAAAAAATATTCTATGTGGTATTATTACCGGTGCCATTCGTCAACATACCAGTGCTAGCTATTTTTCCACCAAAATTTTACCTGCCAAAATTACTATTCAGATCATAGGCACCTGTATTAGCACCGATATATGTCATTCATCCAAAAGCGGTATTATAAAATTTTAAATTCAAACATTTTTTCTTCAAAGGCACCAGTATCTTACACCGGTATTCAGTTTACCGGTGTTGGATTTATTCACGGGCACCGATATTTAGTGTACCGGTGCTAGATTTATCCGTAGGCAACGGTATTTAAAGTAACGGTGTTGAATTTATTCATAGGCACCGGTATTTTGGTTTCGTAGCACCGGTGGAACTGGCATACCGATGCCCATGTACATGTTTTCCAATAGTGTATATTCTATATGTCTACATATCATTAACTTTTGTAATTTCTAAATTATTTTTATCGTCTATCTTTGTTGTTAAATTCCAAGACCTCTAAATCCAAATACGAGAAATCCATATTCACTCCAAAAAACCCTGTCGCCGCCCATTCTTTCTCCCTCTTCTAAAGTTTTTTTCTCCCCTCTTATTTTTCCTATCTTCCCGTCTTGGAGAGATGGGGAAAAAGTAGTTTTTGCAATTGATATTGGTTTAATGTTTATGTTATTGAATAAGTATGCATTTGTCTCCAAACATTAGTATGATTTTTCGACCTAATAGATTATATTGTTGTGTTCACCACGATCACTCAATCTAATTGTTCACGTCGATGTATTTTTTCCAATATGGTTTTAAAGATCATATCTTCGTGATTTTGTTTGCATTTCTCTTTTATGAGTCACGTTCTCAATTTGTGTTTTTCAAGGAATTTTGGACAACATAGATTGTGTTTTGGATCAGGTGGTGTTACAGTTGTTGAAAATCCATGTTTGACATAGTGATATTGATGGGTGATATGCTCCCCTCAGCCTAGTGGTTATGATTTTTGAGGGAAGCGAGTTAATATTCCCGAAGACGATGTTACAGTTTTTATAGGATCTCTTATCTATAACGGTACATACGATCAAGTTGGTTGACATGTAATTTGAATATTCTTGCAATATATTGGTTATTGCTGGACATTAGTTAGTTTGAATGTTAATTTCACTTATTGTAATCGGTATTGAGTGTTTTTTCCAACATTTTTGAATGATTTTTTTTAAAAGAAAAACATACCTTTAAATTATTATCATCGTTTATCTTTGGTGTTAAATTCCAAGACCTTATATATTAGTAAATTAATCTTTAAGAATCGATGTGGGAATTTCAACACGCCCCCTCACGTGTAAATATGGAACACTCCACTATCCAATATCGGGCCCAATTAAATGGGGATACCATTGGCCCAATTACCCAACATGAGTTCTGATATCATGTTAAATTGCAAGGTCTTCCCTGCTTCAATATAAAATCAAATGGTAATAAGTGGAAGTGACCAAGAACCTTATACATTATTCAATTAGTCTTTAAGCAACCGAAGTAAGAATTTCAACATTTGGAGACTCATTTTTTTTTTTCGTTTCATTTTGATCTCTAAACTGATATTCAATTAGTCTTTAAGCAACTGACGTAATAATTTCAACATTTGGAGACATTTTTTTCGTTTCATTTTGATCTCTAAACTAATAAAACAGGCAAATCGATCCTATGCAGCTATTTCAAAATCGTTAAATCACATGATCGTTCAATTACGTTTTACTCTCGAGATCTGAACAGGAATTGATTTTGTAAAGTAAGCATAATTTTCATTCATTGCTTTCTTGTTTCCGCCAGCCAATGGTTTTCAAGTTTGTTTCCTTAAAGATCTTCTAATAATATGTTTTATTTTAATTTTTTTTTTGCAATTAATGAAAAGACACTTTTATGAGATTTAGCTTAAACCAAACATATTTTTAAAGAAATACACTAATATCATATTATCTTTTGGAGAAGGTCATTCGTTACACTGATTAACGATTACGTCAATTATTAAAAAAATTATAATATTTAATTATAATTATTTGTACATTCAAATTATTTTAATTATTTTATAATTATATATTCCACTGTCCCACTAAAACTAGGTAAAACCAAACAATTTTTAACGTATACGTTGAAAAACAACTTTCCTTATTGATATTACGAGAGTAGCACTTAATTGAATGATTTCATAATTTAAAAGAAATTGAGACGATCTATTTATTTGTATTATTAGTTTAGTAGTTTTTTAAAAAAAAATTAAAAAATCATTTCATTAATTTCAGTAGAGTTAACAAATGGTGGAGTTGAACACCATGAATACATATCCGGAGGATTGGACATTTGAAATTGTGCCAATTGATCGTCAATTGAACTGTCCTTTCTAGGAATCCATTTTATCATTGGATTTGCGATCATAGGTAACAAATATTTTGTATCATTGATAAGCATAACTAATTCTGATCTATCATCAAGTAATAACTGAGTAGCATGAATTACTCTTTGTGCATCACCTTTGATAGTTGTTGGAAGCAATTTTTGTTCTAAATAACCTTTTACAGCTTCTGTTAATGCCATGGCCCCTGCAATTAATGTTGGGTATTTTTTTCTTTATACGTTTTGTTGCTCCGTATATCTAATTGCCTCTTGATGTTTTGACATGCCATCCCAAGTAAACTCTTTCCGCATATGTGGCTGCATCAAAGAAAAGAATTGGTCCTGATTGAGTCAATTCAGTTGGCTGACTTAATCTGGGATTCTGTTACTCTCTTTTAGAGACAACATTTAGTATTTTCCATTTTCAAAATCTTCGATTTTTTTTCAAATGTTAATTGATCACTTGTATTGGTTGTATTGTATGATTTTGTCCATGTAGGAGATGATTTCTATAATACCTTGAGCGATTCAGCAAGATTACTGTTAAAGACATTGTTTCATCATCTAATTTGAGGAGAAGGTTCCCGAGCCACAATGCCATTTTCGTTTGCTGATACGAGTAAATTTTCTCGTGTATGCTTTGCTGCAAACCACAATTGATCGGCTAGTGGGAAATGGAAGAAAATGTGATCAATTGAAGTATGTATAGATGTGCATGTCAGGCACACTTGCTCGGCTAGACATTTTCTCTATATGAGATGCTTTGCTGTTGGAATATGATCCTTGCATACCCGCCATATGAAATGGCATATCCTTAGGGGCACTGTTAATCTCCAAATATTCTTCCATTGGGGAGATGGACCGGTTGTGCTGCTCGTATTCTTGGTAACCAAAATATCTCCAAATATTTTTCCAGTGGGAAGTAGGATTTGCTGCACCTATTCTTGGTAACCAGAAGTCAGATTTTACTTTGATGGTATTTCATTTCCCTATCATATTCCTGATTTCGTGAAGTAAGAGATCTCTTCCTTCAGTAATTGATCTCCATGCCAAAAAAGGTATGTGTCCGATGTTAGCCTCTAAAATGGAAGTCCTCAAGTGATATCTTGCTTTCATAAGCAATGTTATGGTTGATGTAGGATTTGTTAGTAACGGCCAAGCTTGCTTCCCTCGCACTACTTCATTGAAGTGTTTTAGGTCCTTAAATCCCAAGCCTCTCATTCCATTTGGTGTGCACATAGATGTCCATTTTGCCCAATGTGTTTTCATTTTTAGCTCTGTGCTTCCCCACTAGTATTTTTCACATGCTTGATAAATATCATCAATCAATGTGACTGGTAACTTGAAACATGACATGGTGTAGGTAGGTATATATTGCAATACTGCCTTGACTAAAACCTCTTTACCTTTCTTGGATAACTGCTTGTGTTCCCAACTTTGACTTTTGCCCAAATTTTCATTTTCAAAATTTTTAAAGCGGGTAATTTAGATCTTCCAAAGGTAGTTGACAATCCCAAATATTTATCTTGGCCATCTGATTCTATCATTCCCATAGTCGACAATATACCTGATTTCATTCTGTCGTTGACATTTGGGCCAAAAGATATTTATGACTTGTCAAAATTGATCATCTGTCCTAATACCGCCTCAGTATGGCGGCTACGCTAAGGGTGGGTTCTCCGAATATTAGGGTGTCATCCGCAAAGAGTAGGTGGGGTCATAAGTGAATTATGACAGTAATTTATATGTCATCAAAGTTGTTTTCCCTAATTAATTAATATTTTGACTTTGATTTTGGAACTCAATCCAATACGACTATACGAGTGAATGTTATGTTCTTTCTTTGGATTCCTTGCAGCATTAGCATATATCGACTATGAAGATTTGTGCATGTGTTTGAACTTGGGCATTCATTGCCTGATTTACCTTTGTAGTCATGGAACACGAGTTGATCGCTGCCGTGATCTTCGTTGCAGATACACAAGTACTTCTTTAGTTAACGTGAGCTGAAAATATTGCTATACCGTCGCGGCTCGCGAGAGAAGGCACTCGGTGATCAAAAGTTCTTGGAAGCTTCAGTGAATTCACTTTTTCTATTGGAATTACAAAATTATTAATAATAATAAAAAGAGGCCGGCCGGTTAGCAAATTTGTAATTTTAGAGAAAGTTTTTTTTAAAACCGACTAACGGTTATAACAATCATAAAAGAAATTTAATTCAATAACTTTTAAGATCAATTTATAATTATTTTATACATAGTGATACATTTCAAAGTTATAAAAATTTCACTTCAAATCACCTCACTAATTAGATCAATCATAAAATTAATATTCTTAAAAGAGTTGGGCGTTTCTGTCAAACAAATTTTCAGGTGAATTTTGATTTCAGACTTTTTATTCAGTTAAACAAATAAAAAAGTTATAAAGTAGATACCAATCCAATAAAGTGACTAATTGGAGGTCTGTGAGTAAGTGCACAAGTGCAGTACAAACCAATGACGGAAGCTGAAGACATTAGTGGCGGGGCTACTAAGTAAAAGAGAGAAAAAATTATATTAGAGGGGCTGAAAAAAAAAATAAAAAAATTACCCCTAAATTTCTCATAAATTTCAGCTCGGCAGGGGCTAAATCCCCTCCAGCCCCCGCCTGGCTCCGCCCATGGTATAAACTCAACACATTAGTTCACTGAAATTTATCGCACAATATCAACATCCTAAAAATCAAGAGTTCGTTTTTTGAAAGACTGTTTTTCCAAAGTCGTGGAAAGATCAAGCTAGGTTTAAAGTGCATGAATCAGGTTATAAACTTTATAACAACCACTGCACGTTTCATAATAAATTTTTAATATTGCAACTAATGTCTTTTACCTCTTATTATTTTAATTAAATATCATCTTTCCATAAACTTATGGATAGACAATTTTTTTCAAGATTTTGTCAAAAATCAATTGGTAATATTAAAAAAAGAAGAAGTAATTCATGGAATTTAATCCATTTTTCATTTATTGTTCGGTAAATAAATTACCAAACGCTTTTCTAGAATGTCCAATATCTGTTTTATATCTTCTAGGCAAATATGTTCCATTTTCATAAGATCTTCTTGACTGTTATTCAAAAGGTCGAATAATGTATATATATTGGACCTTTGCAGGCAATTATAAATCCTTGGGGGCAATTCTGATTGGTCAATAAAAATCGATTTGAATGCTATTTCTTTTTTGTTTTTTCGGAGTTTAGCCAATTTTTCATCAAATATGAAAGGGGATAAAGGAACTGTGTATTGATTCTTCTCTAAATGTGAGTTTTCTTCTTCTATATGTAAAAAGGGAATAAAAAAATCAATCAAATTACGAGAGGCTTCAAGAAGTGCTTCTTTCGGAGTTATACTTCCGTTTGTCCAGATTTCGAGAAAAAGGATCTCTTGTTTTTCATTCCCATTGCCATAAGAATGAATACTATGATTTGCATTTCGAACAGGCATGAATACAGCATCTATAGGATAACTTCCATCTTGAAAGTTTTGTGGCGTATTTTTAAGATATCCTCGATTTCTCTCAATTTCTAATTGAATACACAAATCAATGGGTTCCATCAGGCTAGCTATATATTGGGCATTATCAATGATTTCGACATAAGGGGGTAAAATGATATCTTGAGCAGTTACATACCTAGGACCTCTCACACAAATAGATGCGTTGCAAGTTCCATATAGATTACTTCTGAATACAATTTCTTTCAAATTCATTAAGATTTCATGGATCGATTCTTGAATACCTGCTATAATAGAATATTCATGTGAGATTTTCTCAAATTTTACACGTGTGATACGTGTTCCTTCTATTTCTCCAAGTAAAGCTCGGCGTATTGCAATGCCTATTGTATCGGCTTGACCTTTTATAAGTGGAGACAGAATAAACCTTCCATAATAAAGACGTTTACTATCTGTTCTTGATTCAACACACTTCCACTGCAGTGTCCGAGTAGATACTGTTATTTTCTCTCGAACCATAGTAATAATATTTGATTAGATCATTGAATCATTTATTTCTCTTGTTTTTGTTGAAAATTATTCAATAAGGCATTTCTACACACGTCTTTTTTTTGGAGGTCTACAGCCATTATGTGGCATAGGAGTTACATCTCGTACGAAAGTTAATAATATACCACTTCGACGAATAGCTCGTAGCGCTGCGTCCCTTCCGAGACCGGGACCTTTTATCATGACTTCTGCTCGTTGCATACCTTGATCCACTGCTGTACGAACAGCATTTGCTGTTGCGGTTTGAGCAGCAAACGGTGTGCCTCTTCTCGTACCCTTGAATCCACAAGTCCCGGCAGAGGACCAAGAAAACACGCGTCCCCGTACATCTGTAACAGTGACAATCGTATTATGGAAGCTTGCTTGAACATGAATAACTCCTTTTGGTATTCTCCGCGTACTCTTAATCCGTACATTCTTACGTGAACCAAGTCTGGGTATAGCTTTTGGCATATTTTATCATTTCATAAATATGAGTCAGAGATATATGGATATATCCATTTTAGGTTAAAATAGATTCCTTATTTATTTTATGTATGTATGTATGCGGTTGTTTCTTTAGTGAGTGTGATTATCCCTGCCTTTGCTTATGTCTTGGGTTAGAACAAATTACTATAATTCGCCCCCGCCTACGGATTAGCCGGCATTTTTCACAAATTTTACGAACGGAAGCTCTTATTTTCATATTTATTATTCCTTATCTTAAATCTGAATCTATTTCTTGGAAGAAAATAAGTTTCTTAAAATTTTGTGTATCTTGCATTATATTCGCACGCAAGGAGTCTTTAAATAAAAAAACCAACTAATCCTTCGAATTTTTGTTGCGGAGTGAATAAATTGTGCGTCTCCTGGTTGAATCATAACAACTTGTTTCAATTTTGACTCTATTTCCTGGTAGTATCATTAAAAAACTATGTCGAATCTTTACTGAAACATAATCTAGAATCAGATCTTCAGTATTTAAAAGAACCCGGAACATGGGGTTGGGAGGCGATTCGGTAATTTAATCTTTATTAATATTTTTTTGTTTTGTTCGGTCATTAGAGGTAAAACCCCCGTGAAGTATCAACTAATCGAGGCGAAACAATATTGGATAACTCGTCTCTTTTCTTTGTTTTTTATAGAATAGATAATAATATATAATATATAGTATAGTACGCTTCAGATCCAATTTGTATATTAAAAGGATTACCATATATAACACAAAATTTCTCCGCCGATTCCCTCTAACCGAGCCTCCCGGTCTGTCATTATACCTCGAGAAGTAGAAATAATTACAATCCCCATCCCGCCTAAAATTCGAGGAATTCGTTGAGAGTTGGAATAAATTCGTAGACCGGGTCTACTGATTCGTTTTAAATTTAAAATATTTCTATAGGGCCTTTTTGTAGTCCTTCTGTGTTGTAATGTTAAAACCAAAAAATTTTTGTTATTTTCTCGATGTGTTCTCACATTTTCGATAAAACCTTCTTGTAAAAGTATCTTAACAATATTTTCCGTAATATTAGTAAATGTTATTCGAACCACCCTTTTTTTATTCCTATCGGCATTTCGTATAGAGGTTATTATCTCGGCAATAGTATCCCTACCCATGGTAAGCTAAAATTATTAGTGAATCTAAATTAGATATAATCAACATGTTTTTTTCCGTATTTGGTTATTTATAAATATGACTAATCAATAACGATATATGCGTGAGATACAATCTTAGTTCTTTAAAATACTCCAACTATACATGATCTCGATTTATAATACCTCGGGAGCTAATGAAACTATTTTAGTAAAATTTAATTGTCTCAATTCCCGGGCGATCGCGCCAAAAATTCGCGTTCCTTTTGGATTTCCTTCTTGATCAATAACAACCGCAGCGTTGTCATCATATCGTATTATCATACCGTTGTCACGTTTGAGTTCTTTACAGGTACGCACAATTACAGCTCTGACCACTTCTGATCTTTTTAGGGGCATATTTGGTACTGCTTCTTTAATCACAGCAACAATAACGTCACCAATATGAGCATATCGACGGTTGCTAGCTCCTATGATTCGAATACACATTAATTCTCGAGCCCCGCTGTTATCTGCTACATTTAAATAGGTCTGAGGTTGAATCATATCATTTTGAAATCTGTTCTTTCAATGCAAAGGACGAAGAAAAAAAAAAAAAAGAAATATTCGTTGTCTAAAATAAAAAATTTGCAATTTTCCAAGACCCATTTCATTTCTTTTGGTTCTACTTTGTTTATCCCTTATTCCGAAATAATGAATTGAGTCCGTAGAGGCATTTTTGATGCGGCTATTGAAATTGCCCTTCTAGCTATATTTTCTGTTACTCCGGTCATTTCATAAAGTATTCGACCTGGTTTAACAACAGCTACCCAATATTCGGGGGATCCTTTCCCCGAGCCCATACGCGTTTCGGCAGGTCTTACTGTAACTGGTTTATCTGGAAATATCCGTACCCATATTTTTCCACCACGACGTACATTTCGTGTCATTGCTCGACGACCTGCTTCTATTTGTCTAGATGTGATCCAAGCGGGTTCAAGTGCCCGAAGAGCATATTTACCAAAACATATATGATTCCCTCGATATGATATTCCTTTCATTCTTCCTCTGTGTTGTTTACGGAATCTGGTTCTTTTGGGGTTATAGTTGATGGTTGTTTCTGAATCCCATCTCTACTACAGAACCGTACATGAGAATTTCTTCTCATATGGCTCCTCGCGATTTGCTTTTAATAAAAAATCAATTGATATATTTATTTATTTATAGTTTACAGCGAATCTTGATATTTTTGAGATACAATCTAATCTAGTAGTAATTTGTGTATCTGGTTTTAATAGATAACTAACCATTTTCTATTGTATAAATCATAGAATTCTTTTTTATTTTATCATTTTTTTTTTATTGTTCCAATTTAGTAATAAAAAAAGAATGTTTTCGCGGGCGAATATTTACTCTTATATTTCAATTTCATAATTGTCTAGTAACTTCTGAGAATATATGAATTGATTTTCGGCTTATTCCGCCATCCCAACCAGCGAATCATTAAGATTTTTTTATTAAAATGAAAAAAATCTTTTCCATTAACAGCTTACATCGTTCCCATCACTTCTTACTTAATGATTAGGTTATAATTTTACAATGGAGCTCGTAATGAAATTTGTTCTCGAGTCAACTTTCTCAGTCTGTATTGACCCCAAGCTCTTAATTTTTTTTTTATTCTAGTAATTTTAGTAACGAGTAAGAAGTGCCATTTTATTTGAATTATAGTATTGATGCTTTTATTACACTGTCTTTTATAAGTATAAGCTTTTATATAAGCTTTTCTAAAATCACTCATAAACCCTACATAGTGGAAGTCTATATCATTGATTTTTTCTCTCTTTCTCTCATCCTTCCGTTTATCCACATATTTTTTTCTCTACTTTGCTTTACAACTTTAATCGTATATGAGTGTTTTTTGGCAAAAAAATTCAGTTGCTACAAAAATATGACCGATTTCTCACATTTTGACTGTTTCTTTAGATCGAGATAATATGAAGCGATGAATTGGTTATTAGTTCTAGAGTTATTAAGTTTTTATTATGAGGCTGATTT
>JAUOBV010000005.1:118874-133620 GCA_032360425.1 Rubia occidens
GATTATTCCCGAGATGTTTGGGTTTATTTATTGGTGGCTAAGTCTGATGTAGCATCTAAATGTAGAGAATTTTGTTCTTTAATTAAGACAAAGTTTGGGCACCATATCTGTAGTGTCCGTGCTGATAATGATACAGAATTTCTGCCTTTAAGACCATACTTTGCTGAATCTGGGATCATTTTTTAGACATCTATGGTTGATACACCATAGCAGAATGGTCGTGTGGGATGCACGCATCATCATGCTAAATGTGGTTCATGCTTTGAGTTTTCAAGCTAATCTGCCGATTAATTTTTGGGAGAATGTGTTCTCACTGCTGCTTATCTGATTAACCGAACACCGTCGAAGAAACTCAATGGCCACACACCATTTGAGTTACTCTGTGGCGTACTTCAAGCTACAAGCTTCTGAAAGTTTTTGGCTTCTTGTGTTATCCCTCCTACATTCCTAGATATCATGATAAGTTTGTTCCAAGGAGTCGGCGATGTTTTTTCCTTGGGTATCATACTGTCAAGAAAGGATATCGCCTTTATGATTTGGCTCTAGTACCTTCTTCAATAGTCGGGATGCTGATTTTTATGAAGAGTAATTTTCGTACGCTGTACCATCTACTACTCCACAATCACAGATTTCAGATATCACACCACCGTCTGAGTACCCGCCTCTTCCAGTGGTCCTTAATCTAGATCATCGGCATGCTTTGCTGCTTGTCAACCCGATCCCAGATGCACTGCATGCACCACTGATATCCCCACCGCATGCACTTCATGCTCCACCGTTCACGGGTCACCACGCATCTCCTGCGCCGCAAGAAGATATTCCTGCATCACCATCAATATATGAGGTGGTGTCTTCTTTGCCTACTTCTTCTCCATCTCCAGGCTTGCTGGTTCAGTTTTCGGCACCGCCTCCTACGCCGAGCTGCCTTCTGTATGACACAGTGTTCGAGATCGTCGACCTTATAAATTTTTGGAAGACTATGTCTGCTCTATTACTAATATTAATACTACCCCTCACTGCTACTATCACAGCATTATCACAACCCTCAGGTGCTCTCTATCCTTTAACTAAGTTTGTAAATTGCGATAAATTTTCTAATACACATTCTAGATTTTTGGGTGCAGTAACTTTTAGTGAAGATCCCACCACTTATTCAGAGGCATCGAAGTATGCTCATTGGTGTCATGCTATGGATGAAAAGATTAATGCTCTTGAGCGTAATCAGACGTGGACCTTGGCTCCTCTACCTTTGATAAGACTGTATTTTGATGTAAATGGATGTATCATACCTAGTTCAAATATGAGGGTACTATTGAAAGCTACAAAGCTCGTCTGGTGGCTCTTGGAAATACTCATAAGGAATGAATTGACTATAATGAGATATTTGCGCCTATTGCGAAAATGAGTTTGGTTCGTTTATTTTTATCAGTTGCAGTGATCCGGGTTGGGAACTTCATCAGATGGATGTGCATAATCCTTTTATACATGGTGATTTGCATGAAGAGGTGTTTATGCGCCTTCCACCAAGCTATCCTGCGCCCACTGGCAAGGTATTTCACCTTCAAAAATCACTTCATAGTCTTCGGCAAGCTCCTCACAATTTGTTTGCCAAGTTAGCTCAGGCTTTACGAGTATTTGTATTTGTTTAGAGTAAGGTAGATTACTCTCTATTTGGTTTTACTCGTGGTTCAGTTTCTTTGCATGTGCTTGTCTATGTGGATGATTTGGTCATTGTTGGTAGTTCTTCGTTCCTCATCTCTGAATTCAAGAAATACTTGAGCTCTTTTTTTCACATGAAGGATCTTGGTACACTCAAGTATTTCTTGGGTATAGAGATAGCTAGAAGACCAGATGGGATATTTCTTTCACAACGGAAATATACCCTGGATATTTTATCTAACACAGGTTTATTGGTTTCTAAGCCAACTGATTTCCCTATGGAGCAACAAAGTGATCTTGAGAAATTTGAAGATCTTCTTGGGCTGCATGTCCTATTACACGGCGCTCTTTTTCTGGGTACTTTGTGACTATTGGTCATTCTTTGAGTTGATGAAGACCAAGAAGCAACCTACAGTTTCTCGTTCTTCTACTGAAGCAGAATATCATGCTATGGTTGTTACTTGTTGTGAGTTATTGTGGCTTAAGTCTTTGCTTAGGGACTTAGGTGTTGTGCATTATGCTCCTATGCGACTGTTTTATGACAGTAAATCTGCTCTTCACATTGCAGCAAATCTAGTGTTCCATGAACGTACGAAGCATATAGATGTCAATTGCTATTTCATCTGTGATCTTGTCCGGTCTGGGGCTCTTGTTACTCATCATATCCACACGAGTGATCAACATGCGGCCTTGTTCACCAAAGCTCTCAGACAGAATTAATTTCATTCATTACTTGGCAAGTTTGGAATTTGTGATCCCCATGCTCCAACTTGATTAGAAGTATTAAGAAATAAGCAATATTATGTGAATATTACTTGGAATTGTAATTAGATTAGATTTCCTTTTTCAGTTTAGGTCTTTGTACCTCTATATAATGTAACCAGAGAACGAACTTAAAAAACCCATTTTTTGAATTATTCTTTTTTATTCTATTTTTATCCTCCTTATTTTCTATAGATTATGTAACATTCGAATAAATTCAGTAAAGATATTCAATGCAATGAAGTGGCTTTTATAAGTGGGGAAAATTATCTTCTAAAACACTAGAAAAATAATAGTTTCATTACTAAAATATATTAGTAAAATTCATTTCAAAATGTTTAGTTTGAAAAAGGGAGAAACCCTCACCCTTTATCACTTAAGACATACCACTCCATTACACAAAGCATGCAAATATTTTTAGAAATTTATCTAAACATATTCAATTTACTCTATCTTACTTTAGGATAATTATTTACTTTTATAATCAGTATTAAAAATATACGTATGATAAATTCCAATTCATATATTTCATATGCCTATACATTTAAACTATCTTACATATCCTTTATTTTCATTGTTTTCGCATACAAGATTGTTCTACTAATTCAAATTCGTAGTAATTAACATATGTATATTCGAACTCTCATTCGAAACTTTAATATTATAAATAGATATTTCATTATTTATCCACAAAAATCTCTCATGTAGTCCCTATTTAACACATCACTTATATACAACAAAAACTTGCACGCCACACTTAATCACGAAAACGAAATTTTAAAACGACCCCCTTTTTGAATTATTCTTTTTTATTCCGTTTTTATCCTCCTTTCTTCATAACTCATAAAAAGGTTTAAACTTTAACCAAAATAAAAGATTATCTTGTTCGTGATAGTTATTTATTTAATCAATGATTAGGAGCATACTTGGATCGAAATTGCGGGGAATACTTCTTGAGTGTGTCTACCAACCTAAACCCCCAATTTCATTTTTTTTCTCTACAGAAATCACTTTTTGGTAACTTATGAAATCTGCATTATCAATTCTTTACCAAACCGTTGTGTATTTTAGTCTTCCTAATCATTCACTCGTTTTTTAACCTACCCTTATGTGTTAAATGTTAATATACATATCTTAATAGATAATGAAATAAAAATCTTGCGGAGTTAGTACTTCGAACCCGCCTCAATTAATCATGCTTAAGTAATGAATCTTGGGGTAAACAATGTCTACTGCTTATGCTTACTTAATTAATTATGCCGACCCACTAAGGCATACACTAATCCACCAACAATATTGAACACCACACTAAGTTACAGTACACACGCACACAACCATCCTACACTGACTCAATTACCCACACACCAAACTAAGTCACATACACTAATCCAGTACTCACGCACACAACCATGATACAATGACTGACAACAGAAAATTCATTAATTTTTTAAGAAAACATAAACATTTACAAACAATACAACATTACAAAAAAGATGAAAATGTAACATTTTAAAATATAATTTATCTTTAATTAAAATAATTAAACATAAATTTGGATTTACATATGATCGAACTCGAACATTTATAATTAATTATTTATAATTAAATTATTTTATTATATATATTTAGATTCAACAAATAATGTATATACAACAAATAAACAACCAAATAAACAATGAAACAAGCAAAAAATGGGAAAACAAAAAAAGGGAAATTAAAAGGGTTCAGAAAGAATTTAATCGAGAGTAGTGCAACCACAATAAAAGTTAAACGTAGTTGTGCTTTATTGGAAGCAGAATTTTTTTTTGCATTTTATAGGTACAAAATTATAGACTGTTAAACCTCTTAGGTTTTATCTTATTGATAGACAAAATTTAGAGAGAGCTAAACCGTCTCTCATAAAATCAATAAGTTTAGTTGAAATTAAACTTTTAATAGCTTAGTTCATTTCTTCCTGCTTGTTTCGTGATTTTACTAATTTCAAATATCATTCCCAGATTTACTTTAAATCTACCTACTCTAACCAATTAAAAATATTAATTCATAATTAAGGGCCAATTTACTCTAACCTATTATTTCTCTAAGCCCATATACTGTCTTTTTTCTTTTTTTTATTATTATCCTTCTAAAATGAACCTAGTAAAAACATTCGCTTAGTAAATTACCCCATATTTTTTAGAATTATCAAAAGAAAAGAGGGAAAAGCAAACATAAAATATTCAATCATCAGAATGATTGTTGTTATATAAGTTACATAATGACATATACTCTCTCAATACACACATTTCTAGAATCAGTACGGAAAACTATTATAGTGGTTACCCATTGTAGTTATGCTAAAATGCATTGATTCTTTCATAGAATCTTTTTTTAAAATTTTTTATATTATCGTGAAATTTGACTAAAATTTTGGGGCGCCACACTTTCAATAGTTTCTTACACTATCTATCATTAATGCTATATAGTTGTTTCGATACTAACTTGAGTTAAACTCCAAAAAGTGCCACTTCATGGTGGAGAAGGGTATTGTGCTTGGCCATGTCGTGTCATCCCAAGGAGTAGAAGTAAATAAGGCTAAGGTAGATACCATTAAATCCTTACCCTACCACACTAGTGTTAGGGATATTAGGTCATTCTTATGACATGCCGGGTTCTACCGGATTTTCATTTAAAATTTCTCTAAAATATCATTTACTTTATGCAAGTTGTTGCAAAAGGATGTTGAGTTTTTTTTATGATAAGGGTAAGTGAGCCTTTGACACTTTGAAGGAATACTTGTGACCACCTCTATCAAACAAACCACCCAATAGGTTCCTTCAGTTTGAGCTAATGTGTCATGCTAGTGATTATGCCATTGGTTCGGTGCTAGGTCAAAGAGTAGGAAGGATGCCACATCTTATATACTATGCTTCAATCACTCTTAATGATGCAAAACGTAACTATTCCACAATTGAAAGAGAGTTTCTAGGCGTAGTATTTGCACTTAAGAAATTTAGACCCTATCTTTTCGACCCCAAGGTTATTTTTTACACGGATCACGCGGCACTTTTCCACTTGATGACCAAAAAGGAAGAAAAACCAAGAATTAATAGGTAGATCCTCATTTTGAGTTAGTTTGACCTTGCTGCGAGAGACTAAAAGGGTGAAAATGTGTTTGCCAATCATTTGAGTAGGTTTACGACTCCTAAAGGTATAGATCCCACCGAGGTAATTTAGTGAACTACCTAGTCACAAAGGGATAGGTTAGTGATTGAGGCAAGGGCATATGCGTGGGAAAATCCTTACTTATGGAAGTATTACTTCGACCAAGAGGTTAGGAGATGCATTCCCAAAAGTGAAGTGTAATCTGTCCTTAGATTTTATCATTCTTCCCATGGTGGTGGCGATTTAGGGTATAAAAGAACCATTGGGAAGGTACTGGAATGTGATCTTTATTGGCCCAACTTGTGGAAGCATCCTTGATAATTTGTCCAATCTTGTGACTATTGCCAAAGGATGGGTATATCTCATTCAATAATGAAATGCCTCAAGCCCTTTTTATGTCTTGTGAGGTCTTTGAAGTGTCGGGGATGGATTTCATGGGACCTTTTCCTAACTTCCAAGGGATCATGTATATTCTAGTGGTAGTGGACTTTATGCCTATGTGGGGAATCCACTTTTGCAATAGAATCATGGACTCCTACCTACTATATAAATAGCCTATGTCTACTAGGGTTTAGTAGTTAGTAGTAGCAGAGAGAGAGAGCATTCATTAGTTGTAATTTATATTCTCCTAGTTTCTAAGATTATGTAGAGAGAGAAAGGGAATGACTTTTCTTTCTTCTTTTAATCTTCCTAGCTTCGTCCTAAGGTAAAATTGGGTTCAATGCTTAGGGTGTAGTTTATTTGCTTGGGGATCTAAATTGTATTCATGACTTGGTAGACATTTTGTGGTATTCTAGGTCTCCCTATCCTTTTATATTTATGAATATCATGCTTGATTTAATATTTAGCTCTTGTGAGATGCATGTTAGATGTTCTGTATTTGTCATGTTATACAAATATTCCTAAGTCCTAGCTTAATATTGTTTAATCTCTTGTTTTACATGTTCAATAGTTTATAGACACGCCCCTCCTCCCAAAACCATGTTTGCGATGCTAGCTATTCCTGACACACAATCGGAGTGACGCCCGATTGTTAGTCTTGCGTAGTTAACTTTTGAATCCTAGCATCTCTGTGGACGACCCGGGACTTTCCACTTACTACTCTTTGGTAGTTGGTAGTGAGTACGGGAGTAACATATAAATTTCTATCTTTGGATCTAGAGCTACGAGGGTTAATTTGTCTCCGGTGAAAAGGACGGTTTATTAACGACCCTGCTGAGTGCGGATAAGGCGGCACAATATTTCAACATTGTGTGAAACCCCGAACATGATTAGACTAATACACTTAATATAACACAAATATAAATCATGTTATGTCAATTGAACTTCTTAAATTCACTCTGACTTGGAAAAAGATTATATATTAACGCATAACATGTATAAAATAATAATAATAATTATTATTATTAACAAGAACAAAATTTATGTGGAGGTAAATGTAATTATAAATTAGAGGAACATTAATCACTAATGCTTAATTAGAAAATAAATATTTTAATCCTCATTAACCAGTGCGTAAGTATGTTTTGATATTAATAAATAAATAATATTATTAATCTACAATGCTATGAAATCAAAGTTAAGATTTGCCAAACTTGTGATAAAGATAATATCAAATTATTAATAGTGATGAGGTACAAAAACAATTAAATATTAAACTAGGATAATCATAAAAAAATGATTTTTTTTAAAGATGTATTTATTCATGTGATGTATTTATTAATAAATACATTTTAAGATTTCTTCTACTATTCTTCTTATTTTAAGATTTCTTATTTTAAAAATATATACTAAGAAATCTTAAAATAAGAAGAATAGTAGAAGAAAGGGGGAGAGTAAATTTATTCATGTGATGTTTGACCCCGGGTGATAATGACAATACACAATAATTACAATGTACTATACTCATTTTACTACTCCTACCATGTAGTTCATATTGAAGAACTCTCCTACAAACACACATACTCAGGAAATGCACACATTAAACTCATATTTTCTCACTTCACTCTTTCCTCTCGTGTTTCTCCTACACAAGAAAGAAAACACTACTTCATTGTCTTTTCTCTCCCAAACACTCCACAATCAACATCCTACTAAATTCTCTCCCATCCTGAATTCATCTCCCTCACAAAACAATCATATTTTTACCAAGGTGAAGAAATGAGGATGTGATCTTGTGGAATCATATTTGGAAGATGAAACTATTATCAAGGGAAGATACTTGAATTTTTTTTAATCTATTCTCCATCTTCTTAATGATTCTAAAAATTTAATTCTTAAATTATAGGTGAAGAAATGAGGATATGATCTTGTGGAATCATATTTGGAAGATGAAACTATTATTACAAGTAAGATCTTGACACCATAAAACTCAAGAACTACAAGCATATTTATAATTCCACTATCCATGAATATATCTAAGAATTCCCCTTTCAATCATCCAAAATTTGTGAATATATTATAGTTATGTCATACTAGAATTCTTATCAAGTTCAACATTTTCTAACTTAAAGTGTTACAGGCAACATAATCCTAATAGTTCTTAGCAAGTTTCAGATTTTCTAACTTAAAATGTTACATGCAACATAACCTTAACCAAATTTAGGCTCGATAATTATATGAAAAATATACATTTCTATATTAAGGTAAGATTTATATGTTATTTCTCAACATTTTATAATTTTAGAGATACTTATAATGTTAATAAATAAGTTTCTAGAAAAATATAAATTATTTTCAAGAATCCACAACATGATGGTTCTAATCTTGGTAGTAATATATTATAATAATGCATCTATTTTCTAGAATTCAAAATAGGAAAGAACATTCCAATCTAATTTTAAATAGTTAGTAATAAGATTTATATAAAAGAAATAAAAAAATATATTTCAAAGATTACATGCAAGATCATTCTAAACACATATAAGATTGAGAATAATATTTTACGTAAAAATTACATTTCTTAAGTTGCGATATTATGTATTATTTTCTATTATGTTTAAATAATTTAAGAGATAATTATAATATTGAAAACAAGATTTAAAAAAACAAAAATAAAATGTTTATTGTTAAGAATCCACGTCAAGCAAGATGATTCTAATATTGCAAGTAATATTTCATAAAAAATACATCTATTGGTAAGATTTTTTAACATGCAATAACATTCCAATAAAATTTGAAAATAGTGTTTTATATAAAATAAACACTATATATATATATATCTATTCCAAAATGACATGCAAGATCATTTTAATTAAATTTATTATTGAAAATAAAGTTTTATAAAAAAATCATCCTTAATTTGAGATAATATTTATGATTTGTCATTTAATACCAAGAAATCTTGAAATGCAAAGTGATTTTAATAATAGAAATAAATATTTAAAAAGTGTCGGGTGATATTAACATATTATTATTTGTTGTCAAAAATTTATAACACATAAGATGATTATATGATTGGAATATATACACAACACAAGATGATTGTAATATTGATAATAAGATTTTAGGAAAATCTATCTTGAAACTAGAATCTTGTAATATTGCCAAAACTCATTACCTTACTATTAAATTGTTTAGACATTTACATTATAGTTCTCAATGGATAGTAACCAATTATTAATTTTAATTTTTTCATGTATGTGTACAAGTATAAAATAAACTGACACGAATATTTTTTTAACGTAGATAAACCTTGTATAAATAATTTCAAAATTAAATATATAAAATTCTTTGAAATGATAATGTTCAATTAAAATCATAATCATAATTATTTGAGTTAAACTTTAAAAAAATTAAATTAAGAATGGTTGGTATGAATAAAAGAAAATCATGAATAAATATATCATTCATTTTTATATCAATCTGTATATTTGATGCAAATTTAAATTAAATTACCAATCAACTTTATGCATTGAAAAACCATTAAATTTACAAAGGTGTTAGAAAGAGGAAAATCTCTACTTAAATATTGAACTAGTACATTTAAAATTATATAATAGTAATGAAATAAAATCACGATTTAAGAGATTAAAAAAAGGATAGTTTATATGTTGATTTAAGTCTAATAAGTATATTGCGTTAACAAAATTGGTCGCACCCATGAAACTCAAACCAATTTTCTAGGATTCAACCCATCGCTTGCATAAATTGAATTTAACAGGATATTAGCATGCTACGTAAGATTGTTGATTTGAATTTTCTTCTTTAATAAATCATGTCATGCATATTATGTCACATGTTATTTTTTCTAGCTTTAATTTGAACTTGATATGAAGAGGGTGATGTGCACTTTATCGCATCAAACTCAACTTGATTGATCTACTTGTATGATCGACTTGTACTTTATCTTGCCGTATCTATTTAATTGCTTTTACTTTTCTAATTGAATTGAAATTGTTCTTGATAAATTGGGGTCCCCGGCGTGCTTGTGGTTCGGTCAAAATCGATGGGGACGGCAAGGGCCAGAACTTATAACTAGACCGTCCGCACGCGGTGTTCGGTATGATAGCATTACCAATTGTTAGCTGATACGAGCTTGTAAGTGAACATTCGTGGGGGACGTAGCTGAAGAGAAGTGATACTGAACACATGGCCTTTAGGAAATCTGAAAAGTGAAATGTTTTCGGTTTATGTTTAGTTCGATAGTCATAGTACCCATATAGGGGCTTGACTATGACTAGCTATAACAGCTCGTATCCTTTTACTATGGGTTAAGAAATATGTGCTTACTTGTCTTTATGTGATCATTAAATTCAACTAGGTAAATATTGACGATGAAGTTCACTGAGCAAAAGACCTCACCCTAGTTTAAGGAAACCCAATAAGTACATTGGGCGTGCGAGAGTGAACGGCAGTTAACGTGAGTGAAACCTTTACTTCTTTTTAGTTTAGGATCCAAAATAATAGTAAAAACCTTTAGTCGTTGAACTATATATTTATCTATATAGAAGTGTATACGTGAGAATAATGTGAATTGCAAAGTGATTATGTAAGAGTCGGTTAAGATTCAACTTAAAATTTGTATCATGCTACCACATAATTGCACTGCTCAATTCTTTACATCTGAGATACTCGACATTAAGTCGGCTCTCGGTAACACACTAACTCGATCCAGTAGTCGCTAATAAGCAGAAAGGTCGAGGTGGGGGTGTTACACGTGGAGTCCTAATGCTATTGGTGTAAACATTAAAGTTTCCCCCACTGCTCCCATGGAGACATAAGGAGATTTCCTATGAGACACTACTTAATCTTCATGGGAGTCGTACTTCATATCATTTGCTATGATTTATGTTACCAACTTCCAATCCTAAGTATTCCCTTTACAAATCCCAACCTTTTATTTCGAACTTTGTATGATGCATTGGGGACAATGCAAAGTTTAAGTGGAATTAGGAATTTCTAGCAAAATTTTTGTGGTGTTGTTTTATTTTTTACTTTTCTCCATGTTGTATGAAGCCTACTTTGGGGAATTTTGTGGTACATGGGAAGTAGTCGTCATACCTCTCAAAGATACAATTTATAAGCCCTAAATGCTTACCAAATACAATTAAGTAGATAGTGGAAAATCAGGGGCATCCACAGAGAAGAGGGATTTTCCTAAGGGTTTTCACATACAAAGGTGAATACTACACTAGATATAGAGATATGCACACACACACACACACACACACACACATATATAAAAGCTTGTAAAGATGGAGGGTTGGTTGGTTTTTCTAAGTTAGGAATTTAAAAACAAGTTAACTAGTAAGCAATGTAAATTTGCTAAACCTCACTAATGACCTCTTTAGTTGATCAACGCCTAAAATTATCCCATACATGTCATTAAGTATAAAGAATCAACAAGCTTGGTAACACTTATACACACTATACCGTGTCTAAGCAATGACCCAATTCATGCATTTATACAAGATTAGTCAAGAACGTTCAACATTAATAAACTTCTCTTATTTGCTACAAAAAAACATGACAAAGAATTCGAAATTATCACATTCATCTAGAATTTATCAAACCATCAACCATATTACTAGTTCTAATTCATTCTCTTGGATTCAATATCAAAAGAGAGGACAATTAGCTACTCTCTCCTAACCCTAATAAGCAGTCATACCAGCATTTCATATACTCAAACTTCCAACACTATTAATGTATTCAACAATCAAATTCAAAGCACAATAAATGAACAATAGAGAAAGCATTAAATAGATAGAAATGATTCTCAAGACATGGATAATGAAGTTTCAATCTATTACTCCCAAGGAGATTACTAACCTAGATAGTGAGAACACATAACTAAGCTACAAAAACTAAGAAAAGAAGAAGTAGAAAACTAGGGTTTTAAGCCCATAATTTCACAAGAGGAAGAAGAAGTGTTAAGTTATAGTACCAAAATGAGAAAATATTTCTCGCGGCACATTCATCGTAAGTTGCGACTCAGCCTAACTTCAGCATATTGATTTCTTTCTTCTTCATGTCTCAAGTTCTCCTCTTCACATCACTTTTATTTAATCCCTCTAGTCTTCAAAGCTCAAAAGAAGGTCTTCAAATCTTCAAACATAGTCTTCAAAATATTCAAAGTCTTCCAACATTTTCATTGCAAACAAAATCCCCATGAGAAGTAATAAAAGCCTAAAGTTGCTCTTAACTCATCTTAGAGAATTTCAAGGAAAAATTCCACATCTAGAGCACAAAAGTAAATCTAAAAAGTCCCTAAAAACTGTATAAAATGGACACATCAAATCTCTCCACACTTGAACCTTACTCGTCCTCGAGTAAGAAAATATCCAAGAACAAAACAATTTCACATGTCGACATCCTAATATTAATATTTCCCCAAATCAAAGCCTTACAAAAACTCTTAATATCATAAGTCCCAAAATCATAGATCAAATGAGAATTTTTATTCACACAACCCCAATTCCTAAATCTAACCAAACCTACCACCTATCAATTCATTCATACCCATAAAAAAGTTTCAAGGTCCTGAATTGATAATCCCAATATCCAATGGCATAAAATGAAGTCAAAACCATATGAGAAGTTCAAGAACACACTTCACTTCATACCAATATATCAACCAAAACGAAGTACATATCAAGAATTTCTAAACCTTCTTCGTTTTCCCGCTAAGTTTCCCAATCCCAAGAAGTCCTATAATGTTAGCCTACTCGATTCATACATGTATCAACCACAAGCTTATGACTCCAACGCAGGCAAATGAGTAGATTTGTAACAAAATTTATTTTCTTCTCTTTCTCTCAATTTTTCCAGGAGGTTCTTCGGGTTTTTATCCTAGCCGCACATCATATTTCTTAGACTCACATCTCACCCACATTTGACCTCTCATTTTTACCTAGGCCATCCTTTCGAGTTTTCGACCTATCCGGGACCCAATGTTACCTAAATTTCCCTCTTGAGTTTTTGACCTATCCGAGCCCCCAATGTTACCCAAATTGCCCTCTCGGGTTTTGAACTTAGAGGTTTTGCTTTTTAACTATTTTTTTGCATTTTCTATTTTTTATTTTTTTATTTTATTTTTCCAATCAAAAGTAGCAAAAATATTTCAGGATCAAGCATACATGCATGTAAGTCCTTTAAAACCTCCCTACACTTAACATAACATTGCCCTCAATGTAAACATATAAGGCAAGAACGAAAAATCAAGGTAAGAGGTAAAGTGACTCCCATTTCCTGGCATAGTTACCGGTTGTACGATGCAATCCTACATGTCCGTCTGAATTTGGTTCCGAAATCGAAAGGGGATAGAGATGCCGCAGAGGAACTCACCTCTAGAGAAACATGTTGTCTCCTTGGCGCCATCTGATCTAGAACTAACATCACGGAGAACAACATCAAACTCATAAGTACATAGGGATTTGAAATATTAGGTTTAACATTAAAAGTTAATAACCATAGCATTCCCAAAGAACAACCACTTCATCATGCAATCGCCACCATGAAATCATCCAATAAAAATATCTAACATATATCGACAAATATCCAAGTATCATTATAGAAAATTGCAATCATAGTCACAATAATGTAGTCGGCACACTACCATCAACAAAGGTACTATAAATATGGAAGAATATTCACATGTCTATATATGCAAGATGGTGGAAAAATGAGTTGAGCTGTAGTGGTTCTTAGGAGTAGATGGTAGAGATTAAGAAAGAATGATGCAGTATTCTGGCTCAGTGTCGCCACCCACCCGCCACGTGTGATGGCTAGGTCAAAGCATTTGGAAAGTCATCTCTTTGTTGCGACTTGCGACAGGACCATCACAACTCACGAAGAATTGATCCTGAGAGTTGCAATTTTAATAAAAAGTTTCTAATTCTTATCGTGATCGATATCATGTAACTGGGAGTTAACATTTTGCTCAAAAACTTCTAATTTTGGTCGCGACTCACGAATAACTTGGACTGGGAGTTGTAAAATTTCCCTGTTCGTCTCGACTTGCAACTCACAGCAGACGGGATTTCCCAGTACTGAGAAGAAATTTCTTATCAACTTGCCAAGCTTTCTTCCCTTTCTCATAGATCCCATTTCTTCTTCTCCAATGAAATGCAATTCACTTTGCTACAAAAACATGGAAACACATAGTGAAAAGAAAAAGATAAAATAGCAAAAAAATAGCAACAAAAACCAAAATAAAAGCCAAATTTATTTATGTCGTCGGTATGACATAGCTCCGTATGTTTAAGGTTGTTGACACGACCCGAATGTTACCCATATGGTGAAGGTTTGAGCCACTTCACCATGAGCATCCAAAAATAGAGAGGTGGGAGTTCAAAACTTTCAAGAGGAAAGTTTTCTGGAGGTGGAGTTGGTTTTAAAGAAGTGGGGTGGTTAGGAGGCTTCGTATATTATTTTGCTTCTCTCTTATCTCCTTCAAAACTTCCAAAAATGGCAGAGTCAGTTCACTAGGTGGGGGTAGGGGTGATGATGACATAACTTGGTCAAATTTACTATTGCATCCATAATCTCTGCATTTTTTAAATGGAAGGTCATCGACGTACCTCTCAAAGATGTAATTTATAAGCTCTTTTTCTTGCTAACTACAATTTAGTAGCAAGGGCAAGTCGGGATCGTCCACAGAGACAGGAGATATTCTCAAGTGCTTGCTCATAAAATTGTAAATGCTACGCTACATACATAGATATACATACATATATAT
>JAUOBV010000006.1:0-14714 GCA_032360425.1 Rubia occidens
TCGATGATAAATATTCCATTACGGATTTGGAAAATAAAATGGGGGTGTGTAGGGAAGCACCACGTTCGAGCGGATTTTATTTTGGAGTTATGAGTAAAGTTTTTACCTTTTGCACTTAGGTTCATCCAAGAAATTTGGAAGTGTCGAATAATGAAATTGGCGACACTGAAATTCAATTGAATAATATAAGATTAATAGGCAGCTAGAAGCGTCATCATGAGAACACTCAAACGTTGCACCACCATCGAACCACAGAAACCGAAACCACCACGATCTAACCATCATCGACTGCAGGTTGGAAAATCACGACCAAGAAATTGCTCTAATATTCACAAATCTTTACAGGAATGTGTTTGAACCTGAATCTCAATTATAGAGAGTGCATATTACTACTAAACCGTTCCCAATTCTCTAAATCATCCAAAGCTAATCGAATTAATCCCAATAGGCATTAGCTAATTAATGTTATAGTTATTGGTAAACATTAAACTTCTTGATTTCTTTGGATGGGTTGAAAATCCTTACATTTAATGTTATAATAGAGTTGAAGATTAATTAATTAATACTTGTTATGTGTGAGTTGATACGGATGAACTTTTTCAAACTTAACTAAATTAACTAAATTAAATGAAACGGAACTCAATCAAATTGAATTGAACTGATGGATAGAACGAAAGGAATGAATTGAAATTTTAAAACAAAATATAGTAAAAAAAACATTAATAATAGATCTAACCATCTCATGTTTATCAAATTAAAATTAGTTGAGCTGAACTAAATTCAACTGAAATGAATTTAACTGAACTAAACTAAATTGAAAAATTGAAAAAATCTGAAAGGAAATAACTTAATTGACTATATTAAACATTTATTGTAATATGTATACTTTTCATTGTTGCAATAAATATAATAACCCTACATTCTGATATGAATAACATTTACTTTAGTCTTAATACTTCATCCATCCTCATGTAAGTTTTCTACTTTACATTTTCATCTGTCTCAAACAAAGGTTCCTATTCTTTATTTGAACTGAAATTTATGGATGAAATTTGGCCAACTCATTTCAATCCCTCACTTTCCATGCCACATCAACATACATAAACGCTCGTCCAAAAAGTAAATAGGAAGCTTATGCTAGGAGGGGGTATTTTAAAATAAATTTCAGAACGAACTCAATTGAAAAGAGTTAAAAGTAGTTGAACTGAGATTATGAGAGTTAAGTTAAAATTATTAGAGTTGAGGATAGTTGAGCTGAGATTATTAGAACTGGATTGAGACTATAGGAGTTGAGGAGAGTTGACTGAGATTATTAGAGTTTGGTTGAGTTGATGGAACTGAAAGTAGGTGAGAATAAAATGAACTGGACTGAACGGGTAATAGATTCGAAAGGGGCGGGAGCTGTGAGTCTTGTGACACAACCAACATTGCATGACACCAGTATGTATAATGGAGGGTAGAAGCCTAGCTAGGGTTTGGAAGCTAAGCTTACCTCCCACTCACGAGGAACAGTTTTGCTCTATTTCATAAAGGGAAAGTACCTTAGAATTTCTAGGGCGATTAGCACAAAACTCAGAAAGCAAAAGTACTGATCAGCTATCTCTAAGTACGAGCTAGAACCTAAAAGCACAATGCATGTAGATTGTAGGTAGAGCTTGATTGCATTAAAAGTACAAGCCACAAAATAGAGTCTACGGAACTTATCCATTGAGCCTTTAAGGATTATAAATCGCTGAGATGATGAAATGTCAGAATGATTATGCGAAGGAGAGCCCAAGCAACAAGAATATGTGAACATGCATTAAACAGTTGGTTAACGTAAGATGGAGATCAGTAGGTGTTGCTGTCTTGGCAAGAAATTAATCGGGTAGTGACAAATGTCCACAAACTATAACATCACTAAGAAATATTCCCCCGTCCCATCATTATTGACATATTTATTTTTTCACGGTATTCAATGATCATGTTTGATCGTCAATAACTCTAGTTACACATAACAATTTCACATAAAAATTTAATATTTTGAAAATAGATACTAAGACGAATGTAACAATATCTCACATGATATATTTATTATATATATATATATATATTAGCTCATATTTAGAGTCAAATTTTTTAAATTTTACTTTGAAAAAATAAATATGCCAATAATTATTGGACGAGGGAGTAGTGACTATACACTGAAGATGGCAGACAGCAGTACCACATCCAGTTTGCATTGCTCCATTTTTCTTTGAGTTACCACGAGTTTCTTAATAAGTGTCGAAACTGATGTGTCAAAATGATTATGAATTTGTCAAAATTGGCAGAACTATATATGTGGATTTTGACTTTAGTTTTAGCATCGACGGGGCACAATGGTAACGTTCCATAAATATTTAGGGTTGTTCCAACATTAAAAAAAGGTTGAGGTTGTTTTAACACTTTAAAAAATTAAATCAGGATTATTTTTTATATTTTATCCTTTTCCTTTGTTATAGAACATTTAATTTTACACATAGATTTAAGTTTTAATGATGAAAGGAATTAACTATGAGAGGTAAAATGAATACGTAAATAGCGTATCAAGTGAGTTGTCTATTTTTAATTTGAGTGTGTACATATAAAATGAGTAATATGCCAAGCGGGTAACATATCAAATTGGTAATTGAAAATATAGGTAGGGCGGGTTAGATTTGTGGGTTGGTAAAATGGTTTACCCATATGCGTTGGTAAATAGACACACATTGGCATGGGTCAATATGTGATTGAAATCTGCAGGTTTACCCATACTGAGTTGGTATATAAACCATATGAATAAATAAATGGGTTGAAACATGCAGGTTGAGTGACTTTTGATCTGAGGGTTGAGCGGGTTGAAACCCGACTCATTTTTCACCCATCATAAAACTGATCAAAATGTATCATACCCACATTTTTAAAATTACTCTTAATACCCGAATCGTATTCAATTTGTCTGCCCATTTCCACCCCTAAATTAAATGAATAAAGAAAACTAAGTTAAGAAAAGAAAAGAAGAATAAGTTGATGAAGGCACTAGTCCGTAAATCCATTAACAGCTCTGGTTACACGACTTATTGGCCCAAATCGACAGCCTTCCCCGGTATGATATAGGAATCGATCTCGCAAGAAATCGATGACGGCTGATTTTTCAACCGTTGCAGATGACGGTGGTACTATGTTTCAACCGTCGTAGACCTCTACTCATGGTGCCTTTTGTTTGATTGATCCCGGCCTATTTAATTTTCTTAGCTTTTTTCTCCTTTCCCAATCGATCCGCCTCATTTTCTATCCCTTTATTCATTCACTTTATTTCTTCCTCCCCTTCATTCCATACTCGTTGTTCGCACATCCCGGCCAATTCGCATACTCGTTGCCGCCACGTCAGAGCCATCATAATCAATTGGCAAATATGAGGTAATTTCGTATCTGAGTTTAGAATTTTTTTTAAAAAATTCGTAGTGCAATGATGTGGAATTGGTGTTTATTGATTAATGTATTTATGTTAATTATTCATGTTGGTGTTGGGTGTTGTTTTGATTTAAAATGGTGATGGTGGTGGTGGTGACTGGGTCGATTATTGATGTTGGTCG
Organism: Rubia occidens; assembly: GCA_032360425.1. NCBI lineage: Eukaryota > Viridiplantae > Streptophyta > Magnoliopsida > Gentianales > Rubiaceae > Rubia > Rubia occidens. The sequence continues at coordinate 3,597 of JAUOBV010000006.1, forward strand.
TGTTGTGTTGCATTTAATTAGATAGTGGTGTTGTATTTAACAGTTGTTTGAATGGATGTTGGTGTTGATTGTTCATTGACTATTTTGCCCAACTATTCTTTTCAAAATCGATAACAGGTTTAGACACTGGAAGTAGCATTTACTGAAAAACCAAAATGCATAGTAACAGCGAAACACAACTTGGCAAGTAACAACAGTTATTTTTCCTAATTTATCATTGTGAATGAGGTTGTTTTGCACTAGTAAGTTGATTAAATTTTATATTAAGAAGTTTTTTTGACATACTAAAACCAATAAAAGAAAAGAATGTTTTTTTAAAAAAAGAAAGTTAGTGTGTCAATATACTACTACTCCCTCTGTCACAATTGAAGTTGCAGCAAAAGAAAGAGAAAGTATTTTTATTGGATTTGTTTATTACTTAGTGTGGGGCATGTTGGGCTTGTGGGGCATGAGGGGATTTGTCTATTACTTAGTGGAGTATGTAGCATGTGGCTCAAATTAATTTTTATATTAATATGTAACTCAATTAAGAAAGAATTGAAGAGTGTAAATTAGTTTGGGACGTTCCAAAATGAAAATAGTACAATTTCAACATGGACAAGGGGGAGTATAAACTAACGAAGGAGTATAAACTAGCGGAGGAAGTGCTGCATTGTCCTTACCAACCAAATTGAAACGTAGGGTAAAAAACCATGAACAATTGAGGTTTTATGGACGTATGCATAGAGCTGTCTAGCTAGTACTAGTTGTTATTAAATATAGTACTCCTCTGTCCCAAGTTATTATTTTTTTGGAACGTATTAACTTTCATTAAAACTTCCAAACTCCGTACATCTTTTCTGCTTACAAAATCTTCTATCCACCTATACAAATTCTATCATAAGTTTAGTACATCTACTTTTAAGTATAGGATTCATCCAACTCCTGCTCACTATACATTCAATGATCTTTTTTATTACATCTATTCTGTCTTCACTCCTATCAAAACATTTACCATTCCTCCATTGCCATATACCATAGATCGTTTCAGCCGCATCAATTTTGAGTAACTGCAGCCTCCAGCCTTTGCCCTTACAGCATCTTTTTAGCCATGCTATCTCCAAGTCCCAGTTTTCAGGGTTCCTTTTAATCTGCAGCCATCAAAGTACTTCTCCCCATACCCTTCTCGTCTTTTTACACTCAAAAAATAGGTGCTTCAAGGTCTCATCTTGATCGCAGAAATCACACTTGCTATCAGCAGCAAAGCCAAATTTCCTCAATTTGTCCTTCGTGGCCATCCGTTTATGACAGGTCAACCAGAAAATGAATCTGGCTCTCGGTCTTGCTGCATTGCCGATCAGTAGTCTACTCCATTCTTCCTTTGGCTGGTCCTTCCTCAAACTATCGTACATATTCTTTGTACTGAATCTGTCCATCTCCTTTTGTTTCTTCCAGTTCTCTACTTCCTTGACCTCTTCTCTGCATCTTATCAGATTTTTAAGCATCCAAGAACAAGAGTCTGGGAACTTGATACTCACTACATCTTCCCCTTTTATATAGTACGAGTGTACCCATTTAATCCACATTCTATCCGTCTTTCTACATAAGTTCCATAGGATTTTACTCATGCACGCCAAATTCCATACTTTTAGATCAATGACATTTAATCCACCAGACTTTCTCGGTTCACAGATTTTCGACCATGCAACATGCGATTTTCTTGTAATAGTTTCACCACCGGACCACAGAAATGAACGACATATAGCTTCAACATTTTTCAGCCCTGCTTTAGGTAACGGGAATACCTGTAACCAGTAGTTAGCAACGGAGAAAAGGACACTCTGTATTAGCTGCAGTCTCCCTGCGTAGCTTAGAAGTTTCGAGCTCCAGTGCTTTACTCTTTCCACTATCTTCTCCACTAGCGGTTGACACATATTTATCGTGAGTTTCCTGCTGGTGAGGGGCACCCCCAAGTATCGAAATGGCAAAAATCCCTCCTCAAAACCTATCATCTCCAGTATGAGTTTCTTATGTTCATCATCCACCATGCCAAAATACACCTTGCACTTGTTTTTGCTCACCTTCAAACCTGTTGAGTTTTCAAACCTTCTGTATCCCTTCATTAAGGTTTCCACTGACTTCACCTCTCCTTTCGAAAAAAGTAACACATCATCCGCAAAGTTTAAGTTTGTGAAATGTAATAATTCACACTTCAGGTGATAGCTGTATTCCTGCACCTTGCTCATATTCTGTACACACCTGGACATATACTCCATTACAATAACAAAGAGCAGCGGGGATAGGGAATCCCCCTGCCTCAGTACTCTTCTTGCTTTTACAATTCTAGTATGGCAGCCATTAACAACATATTTATAAGATACTGAGGTGACACAAACCATGGTCCATTCCACAAATCTATCAGGGAGCCCCATTCCCCTCAGAATTTCCTCAAGTGCATTCCATTCAACCGTGTCATGCCATATTGTAGAACATGAAAATATAAGATATTTTTAAAAAGAAATCGGTCCAAAATATGATCTGAGCACCGAGTAATGACCATTCGAATTGACATTTTCATTTGTTGGGTTAAATTTCGGGGATATATGAAGTTAATAATTAGAAAACACACTAGGTACCTTATTGTAAAACCTGAAAATATAAGAACTTTTCAGAATTGATTGGTCCAAAATATAATTTGAACACCGAGCTATGATTCGAATCTTCATTTTCATTTGATGAGTTAAAGTTCGGGGATATACAAAGTTACTAGTTAGCAAACACGGAATGTTATTGTAGAGCATGAATATATAAGAAATTTTAAAAAGGAATCGGTCCAAAATATGATTTGAGCACTGAGTAATGACTATTCGAATCTTCATTTTCATTTGATGGGTTAAATTTCGGGGATATATGAAGTTACTAATTAGCACACACAAAAGGTACCATATTGTAGAGTATGAAAATATCGGAACTTTTCAAAAAGGAATCGGTCCAAAATATTATCTCAGCACTGAGTTATAACCATTTGAATCTTCATTTTCATTTGATGAGTTAAATTTCTGGGATATATAAAGTTACTAAGTAGCTAACATGGAAGATACCATATTGTAGAGCATGAAAATATATAAACTTTTCAAAAAGGAATCGGTCCAAAATATGATTTGAGCACCAAATTATGACCATTTGAATATTCATCTTCATTTGATGGGTCAAATTTCAGGGATGTATGAAGTTAGTGATTAGCAAACACAAAAGGTACCATATTGTAGAGTATGAAAATATAAAAACTTTTCAAAAAAAATCCGTCTAAACTATGATCTGAGCACATAGTTATGACCATTGGCAGGGGAAAATTTGTCATTATAAGAGTAGAATCTAGAGTTTTTAAATGTTGATTTTTTGTCTGTCTCGTCATGTGATTTTTGTGTTTTTATCTTCCATTTTTTATAGAGTCGTTTAGATAGTGTCTTATGAGGGAATGAGAATTTATAAACCCTCTGGATTATTGACTGAGCATATTTTCTTCACTTCATACTTGAGGGCAAGTTTGATTCAACTAACACGCGGACATGGTAGGCGTATTATTTTAGAGTATGAAAATATATGAACTTTAGAAAAAAGCATCGCCCCAAAATACGTTCTACACACAAAATTATGACCATTCGAATCGTAATTTTCATTTGACTGATTGAATAATTTGTTTCAGTAAAGTCAATAATATACAAATAAAGAAGATAGTACATTGTTGTAGAGCATTAAAAGATGAGAACTTTTGAAAAAATAATTGCCCAAAATACGTTATACACAGAAAGTTATAACCATTCAAATCGTAATTTTCATTTGATGCCTTGAGTTTTTTTAAAAAAAATTCATGAAGTCACTAATATCCGTAAATTGAAGGTACAATATTATATAACATGAGAGGACATGATCTTTTGAAAAATGAATCGCCCCAAAATACGTTCTGCTCACAAAATTATGATTATTCGAATCATAATTTTCATTGGATTATTCGACATTAAAAAATATTTGTTGAAGTCATTAATATGCAAATTTGGAAATTACATTATTATAGAGCATGAATAGATTAAAAAATAAAAAAAGAAAGAATCGCCCCAAAATAACTTCTACTCACCAAGTTATTACCATTGAAATTGTCATTTTCATTTAATTGTTGAGTTTTTTCAGTTTGTAGGAAATCGCTCGTATGCAAATATGGAAGTTACATTATTGAAGAGTACGGAAATATAACAACTTTTGGGGGGAAATTGCTCCTGGTGGATTCATGCTACATTATTGTAATATGAAGCACAGAAGCTATAGATTTGAACTCTATAAGATTTAAAGTGCTTCGTTAAAAAATGGGTTAGAATAAGTCGTTCACCATGACCAAGTTCCCTGAACAAGTTTATGCAGACTAAGTTCGGTCACGGCCATCATATTCTCCTCTACTGGAACTAATCATTGGCTCGCCTGCAAAGCATCATCGTAACAGAATCATCAACTCCTTACTCAACACATCAACACAATTGCAGCATTGCATTATTTTATCTTACCTTGTTCGTCTTCATCCCCACCCTGACTGGTGAAAAAAGGAGTGAGGTAGTTCCTATCCAATGCTGAAAACGTTGCCGTGCTATAAACAGAAACCATGTTTAGAGAGAGAACTATCGCAAAAAAGATATAATTCACTTCCAAGTACCTTTTGTGAAACTCTTTAAGCTTCATTTTCAGCCTACTTCCCGACGATGACTCCCCTTCATACGAAGGAGCAATGTAGCCATGGTTCCCCTCAAAGGTCTAAAATTCCAAGAAAAAAATTATTATTCAGTAAAAAATGTGGATGTACAAAAGAGAGAAAAAAAAAGACAGAGCAATGCTAAATGAACTCTATCTTTGGTCTTTACCATTGATAGGTGGAATAATTATGTAAGTAGAACCCACAAGACCAATTAAAGAGAACAATCAAGAAACACTAAACAAAAATGACAACCAGGAAAGACAACACAATATCCAAAGTCCAGCACAAATAACCACATTTTCTAAACTAAGTGCAAAACAATATCCAAAATCCTAAGTGCAAAACATTTTCTAAACTAAATCCACAATGAAGAAAACGTTCACTGTATTACCGTCAAAACGACAATGGCAGTAGTTGCAGTAAATGCTGTCTGCCCATGCCCTTCTGGAAGATCATGAACTGATTGCAGTGCCAGTGCAAATGCCATAGGCCCTCGAAGCCCTTACACAGTACCACACGTAAAACTGATCAACATTGAGATAATCGGTATAGAAATAATAGAGTAACCAAAGTAAACAACTTGTAATCACTGCTTACCACTGTACCAGAATGCCTTCTGACTCAGATATTTTGCTTCTAATTCTCATGGTGCCAAAAACAAGTGTAAGGACTGAAACATTCATCAACATCCAGGAGCTCAGCTCAACATACCTGGCTATTATGATGAATAACTGGTCCAGAGTTGAGTTAAGCAAATCTCTCCTTTTTTGGAATTGTACAGAAAAATATAACATTTTAAACTTTCACAAACACAAGGATACAATCGAGAAAAAGATAAATCCAACATGTGACCAGCTATGTTTTTCCATTGCAATATCGAATCCCATGTAGATAAACCTACATGATAGAAAGAGGTCATTCGAGAAAACAAATACAAAAAAAGTTAACCCTGAGAAAAAATAAAAGAACAATCTCTTACACAAATGTCTCGGCCAGTGAAGATATAAGGTGAAAAAAAGCAGAGACAAACCGCTGTGAATTGTCTGACAAGTTTGTGAATGTATAGTGCTTCATGACCTAAGAAAGGACACAATGGCTTCTTCATTATAACGACCAAAAGAAACATGAAGAAATGAATATGGGGGGATGGGGTAATGGTTTACTTACAATTCCAGTAAAGAGTATTGATACAATACCAGAGAGACCAAGTCCTTCTGCGAGCATGTAACTTAACAAAAAACCAAGATCATAGTAGATATAGTGACTTTATATGGAAAAATTATACAAAGTACATGCTTATAGAATGGAAGAAAAGGAGCTTACGAAAAATATGGGAAAAGGACAAATAGGCAGCATTCCAAGTTCTGGAGGCTAAAGAGCAAAAAGGACAAGTTGTTAAGATATTATTCTAGTTTTTATACATAGTAGAAGACGTTCAAACAAATATATGAGCTTACTTGTCAATATCCAGACCAGCATACTTAAAGAGGTGCTGATTTGAGTTAAGGCATTGGAGCAAATATCAGGTATGAAGACATAAAGAAAGGGTGGTACCAGGCTACCAGCTGAAATAAAAATATTCAACACATGCAACTAGAGAGTTTCAGGCAGTGAAAACCCAAAGTTGTTCATAGCACTTTGACTAATATATATGTCCACCACCTAGTTTTCATGAGGAAAGAACAACGATGATGATAAAAAAGGATATCAAAGCTGAGGTAAATCCAACTCCAACACCTGAAAAAATGAGAAATACTTATGGATTCATAATTCTCCTCTCTTGCAAAATATGTGTTCAATCACTTAAAACAATATACAGTAATATAAAGCACGTAGAAGCAGAAACATTGCCTTGCAAAACTTTGCCTTGATCCATAATATTCTTAATAGCATCGAGATGGAGGAAAGATTAATGGGTCTACAGATTCTACTTTTGATCCATAATTTTCTTAACAGCATCATGATGAAAGAGAGATTAATGGGTCCACCGCGAAATGAAACTGAACCGTATAACCTATCCTAGCATAACTATGTAATACTAGGATTCAACTTCAATGATATCAACCATGATTCCAATTCATAAAAGGAATTAAAAATCAGATTAAATCATTCAGAAATGACTGCACTTTTATGGTTGTCAATATATGAAAGTTTACCTATTCATCTACAACTACAAGTAGTAGCATGGGCAAAAAAACCGTTTGAGCTTGGCATAGATTAAATTAACAGATTTACTAGTTGACGCTGTGAGACCCGGGGTGTTATAGACGCTCCTATTTCTAACTTAATATATATATATAATAAGTACCAAATATATATCAAAACAAAAGAGCTACATCAAGGGTACATGCCAAGTGATTCAAAATAAAAATTCTCCCGAATAGTCTCAGTATCTCAGTGCCATCTTTAAATGTATGTTATCAGACTTTACCACGATACATAATCTCACAAATTAACTTCTCAAAAATATGCTAAATATGTGCATTTCAGTCAGGATCTGTAATACTTCACATCCAGTGTAGTTGTGCCACAGCAATGTGCATGCAACTATTTTACAGTGTTCTCTCAATTTAAGGCAACCACGCTGACTTCAGTTCAGCTCTAGGTCCAAATTTCTGATATATGGTCTCACTGATAAATTAAATTACTTTTTTTTTTTTTGCACATTATAGATTGATTGAAAATATGATGATTTAGTTCAGAGGAAGGGACATGTATTCCTGATTTCTTATCAAGCAAAATTCCAGTTACCTTAAAAGCATAATGTTAATATAACCATCTTAGGTAACATTGTTGACATGAGTTTAGCTGTGGGATCCATCAAAAAGGATATTTGAAACCCAAATTTTAGAAACAGGTCTATTTGAAGATAATAATTTCTTTACACAGTTATCTCTTCGTTGGAGATATGATGGTTTACCTGCAAAGAACAAATGGCTATAGCTGATTTCTTGTTAAGCATACTGTTAATAAAATCATACAACACTCCAACACTAGCTTGGGTAGTGATTTATTGTGTTAACATGAAATCAGCGACAAACCTGACATCATTGAACCGACGAACGTTTCAAGGAATCTGACAATGACCATGAAGAAGTTCTGCTCGGAAGAAGTATGGCTCCTCACCAGTGACATTGTCCTGACAGAATGTTGAAGATGTAGAATGATGACAAGCAAGAAGACTTATTCTCATTAAGTATAAAAAAGAATTGCTGACTTACCTGTACAAGGAAATAGCCATCTTCAAATTTAACGACACACAAAGAAACAAATGTATTAGTAGGGAGTTCTCAAAAGACAACAGTTATGACCCACGACTGCTTATAAAGTGGTTGGTTCTTCAGCAGATAGTGAACACAACTACAGTAATGAGACGTCCATATACACAGAACCTAGTTCCAAAAGGGAAAGGCAACAGAATCAAACTTACAGCATCGTTCAAAACAGACTCCCCAAAGACCAGAGCATAGAGATTTATGTCAGTTCCGAGCTCCTAAAACGTAAGCATGTCATTCGTCAGTACAGTTAAAAGGAGTGCCATTTTATAAATCCAAAAGAAAGAATACATATTCAAACTTTTAGATAGATAGTGTCTTTGTGGCAAAGTACATTGTGCACTGGTGAATATTACTTAATGGGCACCACTAGTGAGGTTTCTGTCTTAAAATGCGTATACTTGTGCACACTGTCAACCCCTCTAAAATGATATTACTCATTGGTAACTTAATCAATTGATGGCTATTATTTCATCCAACAAGGATCCAACTGAAAAATGTAACTGGTGTCAGGAAGTTTTCCTTTCCTAGAGGGAAACAACATATATACCACCAAATCATTGCACCTTCAAACAATGGAGGAAGTCCTGAGCAGGGCTTTCCAATTTGAAGAAGAAGCAGCAAGATTGATAAGAATGGTATGTATGGGGAATAATATAAAAGCACCTGAAAGATTGACAAAACAGTGACAGGATCCGTTGCAGATATAAGAGCCCCGAACATGAGGCATTCAACGTATGGTAGTTTATACATGAGATACATTAAACCACCAAGGTAGCTGCAACAAAAAAAGAGGAAGTCAGGAATTGAAAAGGATTAACAGCACCAGTGTAATGGTGAGAGTAGATACTACTGACACTAGTGTCCCGGTAACAATGGAAGCCATGAAAGTCCCCAGAATAGCAAAGGTGACGATGGCTCCGAAATTTGAGAAGAAGGGCTTCTGCAATGGTGAAGATGGAGAAGCGTCACATCCTTGACGAGTTCATATCATTTTAGAGAGCAGAGAAAGGGGGCGGACTTACAGGCTGCAAGCTGAACCCCGATTGAGTAAAGCACGTGAAATCAAGGGAAAACACAGTCTGAAACTTGAAACTCGAGAAACGAAAAGGAGGATTTGAAAGGATATAAGATTATGGGGGGCAGCAAAAACAAGAAAAAGAACTCCTCGTGGAAGTTAAACCATGTCCTGCGCAGCCAGAGAAGAGAAGAGAAATGAGGAATAACTGAATAAGAACAGAATAAAGAGAGGAGAGAAGGAGGAAGCGGACCTGATGTTAGTCTCGGTGTCGGAGATATTAGCCAGTCCGCCAACGATCAAGCCTGGGGAACAGAGGCATTTACAAAGAAATAAATGGAAGCATGAAGACGAAGAAGAAGGATTTGGCAGAATCGGAAGAGTACCGATCAAAAGGGATGCGCTTGCTTCGGGAAGATAATAGAAGCGATGACGGCGAAGCACATGGCCAAGGACGAAGGAAAGCACCAGCATCATGATCTGCAGAAGAATTCCCACTCCAGCTGCCTGCTGCTCTTTTCCCGGACTCCCCCGCGAATCCTCCATGCCTCGCTTCGCCTAAACCTAGGGCTAAATTACGGATTTGGTACTTCAGCCACTTTTAGTGCTTAAATTGCATTTTCAGTTTTCCCTACTACTTCTTCTGCCTACACTATTGTTCTTCCATTCCATTCCAACTTTCATTTCTCCTCATCAAGTTTCTAAGCAACAAGCGTCGCTAACAATATGATAATTAATAATTATAACGTTCCCCTTCATTTTCCTCTTGCTCTCTACCTTAATAATGGAACTTCCCTTTTTTATTTTTTTTTATCCATTCATGAGTTTAAACTGAAAATTAAAAGAAATGAAATAAAAAATTTGGATTGCATTAGTTGGACCATCAACTCATACTACTACACGCTGCATAATAAATTTTTGAGAAAATCTCAGTAAAAGCGGTTTCTCCTTAAACTTATGGACAGTCCATAGTAACTTTTATCTTAAAATTTAAATATTGTAATTTAAAAGTTAAAACAAGTAATAATTTGAATTTGAAAATATAAAATATAAAATATACAATATGTAAAAAATAGTTTCAAAATTTTTATATTTAATATGTAATTTAGCAAATACAGTGTGTAAGGTAAAAAATAAGTGGTGTGTCCATAAAGTTATGGACATACCGCTTGTCAAGAGAACCACTATAAATTTTTAATATTGTATCTACATTTTTTTACCATTTTATTATTCTAATTAAACATGTCTTTCTATAGGCTTATGAAAAATGAATTTCCCCAGACTTTGCCATTATTTATACACAAAATATTACCTTAGACCGACTAACCATTAGACAAAACTATTTTATATTTGATATAATTGACAGACTAACGATTAAAGTTATGATTTAATGTTTCTTTTTATCTATTGTAACAAGGTTATTAAAATTTTGAAAAACTTTTAAAATGTATCGCAATGCATAAAATATTTAAAAGAGAAAATGCGCTTTTAACCCTATGTTTTGGACAAAAGTGCATAAATGACCTTGTAAAATTTGAAAGTGCAAAAATAACCCTGAAGTTCGTTGACCAAAATGTCAACAGCCAAAATGGAAGAAAATGATGAAAAGACCATAATGGCCCCGAGTTAAAAATTTTAAAAATGAAAAGAGAACATTGGTCATTTCCTCTTCTTCCCCAAAAAATTCTACCCCTCTTGTCTTCTTCCACCCGCCCATCTCATCTTCTTCCCCAAAACATCTAATTGCCACCCACCCCGCTATTTTTTTCGCCAACTTCTTCCCCAAAACCGCCCTCAGGTGATGGATTTTCCGAGCAGCGGTGAGTCTCGGCGAGGCAGGGATGATCTGAGCGCGATTAAGGAAAGGTTGTGCAGTAGCAGCTCTGGATGCGGCGAGGCACGACGGGGTAGAGGAGGAGTGGCGGGGGCTGGCCTCGGGTGGTAAGGGAGAGGAGTAATGACGGGTTGGGAGTTGTGCAACGGGTTGAGATGGGTGGCGGAGAGAGAAGGAGCGATGGGTTTGTCTCGAGTGGCGGGGGAGAGGAGGACCGGCGAGAGGTGGTAGGGTTTTCGGCGGTGGTTTTGGGTAGGGTGGGGTGGAGAGG
>JAUOBV010000006.1:233526-245258 GCA_032360425.1 Rubia occidens
CATTCTCTAGGGTTTGAACCCCTTTTCCTTATTTGATATGCGTAGTAGTTCGAGTATAATTGGTATACATGAGATAGTTTCCTTGTATTGTAGGAATTCACCATGTCCTTAATTATGATTGGATCACGCGTCTCTTTATGGGCCTCGAGTTGGACCTTGGTAGTTACCTTAAGCTCGAATCTCGCGGGCCTCGGTATCATCAAACTATGAATACATGCTTTAATAAGCATATATATAACAACAAATAACAGTCCGTGAGACTTTTTAAAAAAAATCATTTTGAAGTATATTTTAATATATTATTTTTTATAATTTGTTTATCACATAGTCTTATTTTATACCGGCGAACTGTTAGACTGAGTTATTTTATAATTGATATAATTAATGCGATAATTTGATGTTTATTTTTATTTATTGCAACGAGATTGCTGTAACTTTAAAAAAACTTTTAAAATGTAATGTACGCTATGCATAAATAGTTATAACGTAGGCTATGCATAAATAATTTTCATTTTATGGTAATTTTCACAATATTAGTACTGTAAACAACTAGCCAATATTTTCATAATAACTTTGAATTTTTCAATTTATTTTCCCAAAATCCCCCCAAACCCCCAAAAGACAAGTTTCTTTTGCCTTAAGAGCGGCCAAGATACACACACGTAGCTTTGTCCAACTGTCCTCATGCTATTTTCAACGAATTGCAAAATAAAATTTTAATTTATCAATACTCATAAAAAGAGTGCGTCTTCTGACATGCGGCATAGACAGTTCACTGTATTTTTTAAATTATATAGTTTTATATTTTAAATATATATTATAAAAAAATTACAATATTTAATGTAAAAATATAATGGACTGTTCATAAGACCGACTTTCTTGAAACTTTCTCCTATACTAAATTTATGCTTTTACTACTTTTCTTCTGTCTGGACATGAAAATATACTCTCATTTTCTACTGTAAAAATACATGATAATAAACTCATGTACTGGTTCTTTCATTTTAAAGAATTAGAAACAAATGTATATTATTTCACCTACTGTAAAAAAATGAAATAAAGAGTTTACACGCAATTTTTTTCTCAAATGCAAGTGGAATGTAAATTAAGAGAATTAAAAATATTTCAAAAGGAAAATACAGGCTGGTGACTCTACTGAAGAAAAAGAAAAATACGTTTAAAAATATAGAAAAATGCTACTATAATTATTAAATATATAAATTGAGAAACACATCTTCTCTGCCTTTCTTCTGCCAAAAGACCAAACAGTGGCCATTGAGAGAAAAAAAACCCAAAGATAAAACAATTAAACAAACAACGAAAGGGTAGAGGAAAAGAGGAGGCCTTTAAGTTGCTTTGCTTTTCTCTATATGCTTCCTCTCGGATCTTGATTTTAATCCAAATCTCATCTGGGTATTCTCTCATTTGGTAATCTGAAGCTCACGATTCTTGGGTTTTCCTGTTTTTGGGGTTAGATGTCCGCAAAGTCTGAATCTTTGTTGGTTTTGAGGATTTAAAAAAAAAATTCTGGGTCAATCCGATTGTGATCTGTTCTTCATCGGATGATCTGGTGTCTGAATGTTATTGTTCGTTTTTTAGTTGACTAGTGCAATTTTTCTCAACTTCTTTCGAATTCAATCTTCTGCATTTTGATGCTGTGGGATTGACTAGCAAATAGCGCTTGTTTTTTATGTTAGTTTACAAAAATGATTGTGTGGTTTTTTTTTACAAGTTTTTGGTATTTTTTCCAATCGCTATCTACTGCATAGATCTAGATGAAGTGTTTGTGCTGAACTAACAGATTGGATTTTAAGTTGTTGTTGGTGTTGTTTCAGTGTTTTGAGTTTTAATTGGGGTTATCTCTGTGTTGCAGAATGGAAATGGACTCTGGCAAATTGTTTGTTGGAGGGATTTCATGGGACACGAATGAAGATCGGCTGAGGGAGTATTTTCAATCGTTTGGCGAAGTAGTCGAGGCTGTGATTATGAAAGATCGGAACACGGGCCGTGCCCGTGGCTTCGGTTTTGTTGTTTTCGCAGACCCTTATGTTGCAGAAAGAGTTGTTAAGGAAAAGCACATTATAGATGGTAGAACTGTAAGTAAAGGATGAGTTTCTGATAACTTCCTAATAAAAACTTCACATTTTATAGTTTTCATATTCTGTTTATTTCCATTACATTGTGGCCAATTGTTGTGATCACTTGATGTTTATCTTAAACTTGCGAATCTGTTCCCCTGTAGTCAGTATAACACGATAGACATTTCTGGTGTATGGACTTCCGATTGAATTTCTCTTGCTGATGAATTTATAACTTCTCTAGTTGGGAATTAATCTAGCAATTCGGCGGATGAAATGGAAGATATATGGTTTCGTTGTATGTAAGGAGAAATGGTCCTGTGTATGGTACATTTTAACTTTTGAGACTATATATTGATGTTGTGGCATACTGTGTTGCATATTGTCTTCCTTATATTCTTCTTCTTCTTCTTCGTATTCTTCTTAGACTCCTATGATGATCAAACTTTATGTGACATCTTCACTTCAGTTCCCTGCTTCTATTTACCTATATGATATTCATGATCCTCATTTTTTCCCTTTTCTCCTCAGGTGGAAGCTAAAAAAGCTGTTCCTAGAGATGATCAGAACTCTCTAACCAGAAGCAATACTGGTAGTAACCAAGGTTCTCCTAGTCCTGCTCGCACAAAGAAGATTTTTGTTGGAGGCCTGGCTTCTACTGTGAATGAGAGTGACTTCAAGAAATACTTTGAGCAGTTTGGCACAATCACAGATGTAGTGGTCATGTATGATCACAATACAAAAAGGCCTAGAGGTTTTGGTTTTATCACTTATAATTCGGAGGAAGCTGTGGATAGGGTTTTGCTCAAAACATTCCATGAACTTAATGGTAAAATGGTGGAGGTCAAGCGCGCTGTTCCCAAGGAGTTATCTCCGGGGCCAGCTCGTAGTCCATTAGGAGGATATAGTCATGGTTTGAATAGAATGAACAGCTTCCTGAACGCTTTCCCTCAAGGATATAATACAAGCCCAATGGCTGGTTATGGAGTAAGAATGGATGGGAGATTTAGTCCTGTTACTGTTGGTAGGAGTGGATATCTTCCTTTTAATTCCTCAAACTTTGCCATGGGGCCAAACATGGATTCAGGTTTGAGTTCTGAGTTTGGTGGTGTTGGGAATTTCAGTCCTAATCTAGGCTATGGACGCAGTTTGAACCCTCTTCAGAATGCATATTCAAACAGGTTTAACAACTCAGTTGGGTATGGCGTGGGCATTGGTGGGAGCGGTTCGCTGGTGAGCTCATCCAATAGAAACATGTGGGGTAATGGGAGTTTAAACTATGATGGGAAGTCTGCCAACTCCAATGACTTTGCTGGCACTGGAAGTGGGACTTCAGAATTGCTTGGTGCTTTTGGGAATATTGGAGCGATATGGGGTTCTTCTCATGGCTCCGGCCAAGGTGGAGGAAGTGCTTCCTATGGAAATAATTATGGTAATGCAGAAGACAGTTTTATGGCTGGGGGTGGCTATGGAAAAGTCAGTGGAAGCAATGTGGATGCGTCGCCTCCCTATGGTGCTAGAGGTGATGCTCGTGATATGGCTTTTAACAACTTATATGGAAGGTCCTCAATGTACGAGGACCCAACTTGGCAGTCATCTTCTCCAGAGTTGGCAAACTCTGGAAATTTTAGTTATAGACTCGGGGATGCTGGTTCAAATGTTCCCCCAAATAACTCAGTTGGGTATGTTGGTGGTGGTTACAGTGTTGCCAATAGAGCTGCTAGAGGTAAACATTTTCTTGTTTTTCTTTTCTCATTTTCCATTCCTGATGCCTGCAGTTCTTAGAGGTTGAGCTAGTAGTTCTGCATCTCCCACCTTGGCTTTTAATTACGAGTATAAGTTAATAGGACCAATCCGGTATTCCTAATTCCTTGATTGAAAAATAAAATACTTAAAAATATATGTTTATTGAAGGACTAGAATGCAGATATAGTCAAAGGATATTGCATTTATTGATTTGTGGAAAGGAATTGGCATAAATTTAAAAATTACATTGTTTCAGACAATAACTTGTTTGAAGTTTGGTTTTAGTAGATTTTCAAATTGTGTTCTTTACTGTTCTTTAGAAGCAGCGCCCTTGCAAGTCCTTGCTCTAGTAGTTTTAATGTTTATATAATTACTGTGTGTAGGAGTCTTAAATTCTTTGATAGAAGTGTGTTGAGATGCATGTTTTCCATTTGGTGACTTACCATCCACTTTATTTAGATCTCCCCCTAAGTGAATTTAAGGCTGTAGTAGGATGAATGTCTTGATGTGTGTTGGATTGTTTATTTGTTATCTGACCATTTTATACTTTAGAAGCTATACATCATTTGTTATTTGACCATTTTATGCTTTAAAAGCTCATAAAAGGTACTAGATTGTGTTGTTTCATGTCGTGCAAGAAACCCTACAACTAGAAGTCCCCTATAATGAGTTTATCTAGTGTGTTTATTTTGGTATAATCAATGTCCAATTTTATCAGAGGATGAGAGTGCATAATATACACGATGTTAATTGCCCTAAATGTCATTGATTCTGAAGTGAACCATGATGGTGCGTGTGCAATCTTGAAGAGTGAAGTTTTTAAAAATTTTCTGTTCAATAAAACCATAAGTTTTCAAGTCATAATTCACACTCACTTCTTCGTAGATAGTTCATATGTAACTGCCATGATATGCCCTATTATGGATACAATACTAAAATATAAAAGCAAACACTAATTATTATAGCTTGCTACACTTTTGTGCAATTATTTTAGACTTTTTGACACATCAAACATAAAGAAACACAATTGCTTAATACCTGCTAACAAGTTGCTAATTTTTACCTTTGAGAGTAGAGGAAATAGGGGATTGGCCAGACTACTTTTTGAACATTTGATTCATTTGATCTATTAGCTTTGTCATAAAGTTTCTTAGGTTTCTTGCACCGAGTCCACAGCCATGTAACACGGTTTAAGTACTTATGTTTGTGTTTGCCTTTCCAGTACTTCCGATGTCCAACTTATGGTTTTATTGGTTCGATAATTTATGTGGACTTGTTCGTTTCTATATTTATGTGGACTTGTTTGTGCTCCAGGTATTGCTGCCTAGGCTTACAATATGGATTTGATAAAGTTGTAGGTGATATTACAAGGTGAAGGAACTGCCATGGCAGAAGGTGAATTTGCGGAGAGAATACATTTTACTGGTAAAGGCAGTGCATTAGCTAGGTTGAATTTGAAGTATGACCCTACTGGTTCTATAGGACCTCTCAAGATGAGCATCAGCGAGGGACTTCGTGTAAGATTTGCAAATTGAGTTTCTCGATATAGGTTTTGGTTCTACTAGGCATTTTGTTGGTTGAGTTGTAAAATTGGATTGCGGGATATACAGACAAAACTGTTGCGTCATGGTGAGACGTTTAAAAAAAGCAGAATTTTCTTTGTCGTCCATCCACATTCTTTTCCCCTTTTGTTCTGCTGTAGTATTTCATTGAAATGCTGCTTTTTGTCGAGTCTGTTGTTATAGCCAGCTGCCACCCGGCCTAACGGGTTTCAGTATTTGCAGACTGTAAGAAATGTTTGGTTCAATAGTAGAGATTACCTGAAGAGGATGATTGAGAATAATTATCTAATCCCGTTTGATTTCGGGTTTCTGTTTTCTGCTAGTTTTTTCTGATTTTGAGCTTCATGCATGATATTGAATACTACTACATGCTATGTGTGGACTTTTTAAATTTATTTTATCTAATTTAATTGAAGATAGTGGATTGTGCAAGAAAAGAATCCTAGGGAATAAAATAGCACTTGTGCTGTGAAGTAATCTTATCATTTGACAGAGGAACACAAATGAAGGGGTAAAAAGTAAAGGGGGGAATTAGTGATTATTGAAAAGCATAAGGGCCATAATAGAATTTCCAGAATAAAATGTAGGGATAATTGTCCTAAACAATCTTGATGAAATCTGGAAATAGGCCCACTAAATCTCCCCAAAGCAATAACCAGAGGGACCCTGTTCTGCCATTTTGGGTGCATACCTTTGGGATAAAAGATTGCTATTCTGGTTAAAAGTCAGCTTCTTGTTTCGCACAATTTCTATAAAAAAATTATTAAAAAAACCTTTTTATTTCCTCCACCGCTCTTCGATGGAGAAATTCATCCTCAACACCGTTCCTATACTAGTAGCATCCTATACCACTATAAAGGAAAGGAGAATGAAAGTTTTGGATACGAATTCAAAATCTCCGTCCTACAAAATAACTTTGATTGTTGCTGGTGGCCAACTCAGCACGGAATTTTCGGGAAATGGTACTTGTGAATGTGTGGCCAATTGTTGTTGGAAGCTATCCACAATCTCTGTAGTCCATTCCATTTGCACATGCACAGTTCAGTTCCAAATTACACAAAATTCAAATCATTATTATTCTTGTCACATCCCCAGTAACATTGGGTGAGTAGTCCTTTTCCTATTTCCATGAATAACCACAACAAAATCAAAAACAAATCTTACTTACATCAGATGGCCCCACATTTAGTGGCTGTCATATTTCACCAGTTTCCTCCACACTAATTATGTACTCCTTTTAATGACCACAATTAAAAAGGTTACTAATGTATTAAGAAAAAACACAAGTACTTTACAAAGCAGAAACACCTTTCAGGAAAAGTAGGAAAAAGAAATTACATAAAACTTATCCTTCTCAGTTCATTTACACTTTCTAGTTCAGTTTCACCTGGCCAACCAATATCAGAATCAAAACACTGTTTACAACCAGGGCAAATGGCACAGAAGCATCGAAACGCCTCCAGATAAATAAGTGCACAAATTGAGAAGAGAGCCTTTACAGATTCGCGACTTTCACGTGGAACAGCACCCGCCCTTTTTAACTTGATCATCTGCACCTTGGCTATCTTCTGCCTGCAGAACAACGGTTCTTCCATTTCCAACCAAAGAATCCTTCGTCTTCAGTTCTTGGGATTGCATCACCTTTCGGCTCAATATGTTGTAGATTTCTTTCACGACTGTTTGAAATGCAACAGTGACATTGGATGAATCCAGAGCAGAAGTTTCAATGAAGAAAAGACCTTGCGCCTCAGCTAAGCTTTTGCCTTCAGCTGTGGTGACCTCCCTGGCATCCTTGAGATCAGATTTGTTCCCAACTAATATCGTAACTACATTCATGTCCGAGTGAGCTGTCAAACAAATGAAACACAAACATAAGGAATGTCAAATTGATAAAAAACATCATAAGCAAGTAGTATAATATATGCATCTACTAAACCTTCCAAGAAATTAATAGGTAGAGAACGTTTTGCTTACTCTGGAGTTCATTCAGCCATCTACCGATGCTATCAAATGTCTGTCTTCTACTGATGTCATACACCAGAAGAGCTCCCACCGCACCTCGGTAATATGCAGAAGTAACAGCCCTAAATCGCTCTTGACCAGCTGTATCCCATATCTGAGCCTTGACTTCCTTCCCATTAATCTCTATCTTCTGTGTCTGGAATTCTACTCCTATGGTTGATTTAGAATTTGGATAAAATTCATCTCTAGCAAACCTAGCAAGCAAGTTAGATTTCCCAACGGCTGAATCACCAATTAAAACAATTTTGAAAAGGTAATCCTCAGTCTGCCCTTCCTCTGATCGTATAGCCATTTTTCACACCTTAGATCACACACTAAGAAGCCATTACTGACAATATGTAGAGATAATTGGCCTCTGATTCAGACCTAAATGCCAGATCACCCTAGTAGGAAACTTCAGAACGTAAACTACCAGAGTCAGTGGCAGGGAGCAAGAAAGGAATCCAGTATTGAGTAATAACCAAGCATAGTAATTAAATAAGTAAAACAAAGATCCACGTTCACCAACTCAGCAACTGTAATATCTATAGTCTCAGAGAGATACTGCAAAACCAAGAAAGCATGGGAAGAAAGTCATTACTTTGGTAAAGAAACCAAATTTCTTGTCGCACAAGCAAACTGATTAAAACCATCTTCCCGACCCTAAGAATATTAAGATTGTTAAAGAAAATAAGAAACGAATCTACAAGCACACCAGACACAAGAAACCATAATTTCTTCATGTCATGTATAGGATGTCTATCCTAAAGAAATACTACTTCACAACTAATCTTTGCATAGTTCTATAACAGCATTCAAAGGTTCAGATTAACACAGAAACCAAAAAACAGCTACGATGAGTCCAAATTCCAGGTCCAACTTCGACGGAATAAACATTAAGGATTCTTCATTCAACTTCCTACATATTAGAAATTTGTGAAAGGAATAAGGGATGTTACATCAAACATACTTCATCAAAAACCTATGGATAGCTAGCATTCCAGAAGACTGAAGTCAGCAAATATTTTGAAAGCCTAACATGTCGAGAGAAGATGCACTGACAAAGGTTACACAAAGAAGTATCTCATAAAGGAACTATGCAATGGAAAGAGTTAGCCAGTTCTATTCAGTATAGACGGTATACCTACCGCCAAAAACAAAAACAGAAAATCTAAATAAACAAATGGCCTTAGTTTGAAAATACTAGGTTAACATAATAATAACATACAGACAATAGAAGTTCCTCAGCTTGTCAGTAACAGATTCAGATCAACCACATACTCAGCAAGTCAAATCTCTCACTTCATAAATTTTGTCTTTCAATTTCATATTTTATAAACAACATAAACATATAAAAACACAAAATACAATCTACTATCTCTAATGTACCACTCACCCTAACATATTTCCTCACCATATAATGCTACTAACTTATAAATCACAGCAATTAACAGCTAATGCAAACATCATTAACACAATACCCATAATTTTTTAGAGTAATTGTTCATGACTCTTGAGAAGACAAAAAAATACACATAAGACAACCAACAATTATTAGCAATCCCCACTGTCCTAATTTACTGTTTCAAGTACATTCATAACTTCTTACAAACAGTTGAACATTAACCACGTTATGCTAAACAGAACAGAGAATGAGCCCATTAAAAACCTAAAGATTCAATCTCGGGATAGAAATTCAAACCCCGAAAATTACAACATCAGCATTAGCCCAGTTCAATAAAAAAATTCACAAGCATTGAGTTTCCAATAAAACCCAGAAAGAATTTAAAAATAAAATTTTAAAAAGACAATATTGGGATAATGCCCTCTACCTTAAACGATGTTTCCAATGCAGAAGATCAAAGATTCGGAGGAGAGAATGGTGTTGACAAAATACGTCGAAATCAACAAGAAAACATTCCCAAAGATTCGATTTCTGAAGATGATTTCTCGGGGAAGAAAAGAAGAAGAAGAAGGTTAGGTTTGGAAGTTCGAAGGATTGAAGTGCACAAATCATATAGTAAATGGAAGGAAAGAGGAGAGAAGGGACGGAGAGAGAGACGTTTGCTGTTTGTGTAAATTATTGAGAAAACAAACCCCAATCCCCAAAATGGAAGAAAGAACTACTGGGCCGTAGTTGAAACACAAATTTGGGCTAACTTGAGATTCAGCCTCCTCCGCTTTCTCTTTAATTTATAGTACAAAATCATCAACCTCGTTTAAGGTTTGGAATTAATGTACTTCCTCCTCCGTATCAGCACACTTTTTGGTCAACTTTCTTATGTCATGTTTAACCACCGATAAATTTAGTTACGTCTATTAATAGTGTATTAAAATTTGATATTTAGAAAATACATGATACGTGATTTCTAACAATACCTCACATGATGATATTAGTGTCCATATACTAATTGAAATTTATGGTCAAACGTGTTCCGAGAAAGTTGACAAAAAAATGTGTAGAATCGGTTGGGACGGGGGAGTACTACTACCTCCGGTCCCCTATATTCGGCACACTTATCTTTTTTAATTTTTTTCCAATATTACTGAACTTTTTTCCCCTAAGGTTCAATTTCATCCACTTATTCTATTCTTTCTAAACACTATTTCATCTACTCCTTCTATTCACAATAAATTCAAGTGAAAAACTGAGTGTGCAAAATATAGTTGAATAGATGGAGTATTGAAGTAAATTTAGCGGTTCCTTTTAACCTATTCGCACTTCAGTTCGGCTTGGTTTACATTTTTTAAACTTAGGTTTAGTCTAATATTCTTTTCTTTCACCTTATTTAATTCTAGTTCAATTCATGTGGTAAATTTTAGCTGAAATGAATCCTTCTGATGTTGTGGCCACTTTCTTCAATTATGGATGAAGTCTGACATGTGAAAATGGCTTCGTGTACTTCTAAATTTTCCCCGAAAATACACTCTAACGATCAAGTTAGTCGGGTGTGGATTCGTTCATATGTGGTGGCCTTGGAAAATTACTATTTAACCCTTCTCTAGTCTTTCCTCTATTTATAGAGTCTCGAGTGAATTAGCATGGTACAGCATATGGTCCAAGTTCCCTAAATCGGGTTGATTGTCACATGTATTTCATGAATCTTGGTGATATTGGTCATCATCGTAATCAAGTGAATCTCTACGTATAAATAATTACTTTTTTAAAAAAAATTGAATGAAATATTATAAAAACAATCCGCTTTCATTGTATTCAATATTTAACGATTTTTAACTAAATTAATTCTTTCATTTCATAATTTGTATAGTTTTCTTAGATGACTAAACTTTAAAATTTTAAATAAACTTTGTTTACAATTTAAGTGTTAGATACAAAATGTACATCCTGATATTTTAATTAATAATATCGCACAACGCGCGATAGTACTCCACTAGTATGTTTAACATTTTTATGTAAGTGAGTTTGATCCCACTCGATGTATTGATCGTTAATATAAAAAATAGATCTTTCAAAACCCCAAGTATAAAAATGGTTATTTTTAGAGGTCTATTTGTTGCTGGCTTAAAATAAAGTTGTTATTTTTGTGAACGAAGGTATTTTTAACAATGATGCAAGTACATTTCAGACAGCTATAATATTAATTAGAGACACTTTTCCGAAAATTCTGATGGCCGACTATAGATTTTAAAGATGTCATCTTTCAAAATTGAGTATGAAAAACATATGTAATGTCCAACTAAATAATTATTAAGCACGCATAATTTAGACCTGAATTAATACTATTGGTCAAGTTTTACAATGATTGACTAACTGTGAGATTAATTTTGCTGATTTAACTGGCTAATTTAGTGATTGGGTCAAATACATTTTTAATCCTATCTTTTGCATGAAAGTGTCAATATAACGTTGCACAATCAAAAAGTGTCAAATCCGCCTTAACTTATTGATGAAATATGTTGTTAACTAATGAAATACTGTAGGTAATTGCTAAACAATAGTTCTGACTTATCTGATTGAAAGAGAAGTCAAAGGTCAGAAAACAACCGAACATCTGATTACCAAACATGATGTGAGCAGTCGACATGCATGTTTGGCCGAAGTGGATGAAGAGGTACTCCCTCTGTTCATCTTTCATTGGCACACTTGCCATTTTAGGATGTTCATTTTATTTTATCACTTTCCAATTATGGTATAGTTTAAGGTTATTTTAGTCATTCATTTTACTTTTTCAACTTTCAATTCAATTCATGTCACACAATTGGTATCTTCTAAAACCTTGTGTCCAAAAGTGAAGTGTCAAACATAGATGAACGGGGAGTAGTAGAGTTATGGCAGAAGGTACGTACGTAAGTTCATCACAGCAACTCCTCAGCTACCTAGTAG
>JAUOBV010000006.1:249214-259762 GCA_032360425.1 Rubia occidens
CCGTCCCCTTGCCGTCCCCGTATCCATAATTTTTTAATTTTCCCGTTTCCCGTCCCCGTCCCCGTACCCGTTTAGGTTCCCGTCCCCGTTTCGGTGCAACATAGATGACGAGTGGGAAAATGTTGTGAATAGACTGATTTCATGACGGAAACTCGAGGCTCTGTTATTAGTTTTCTGGTTTGTTTTAGTGCTATGATGAGTAGGAAACTATTGATAGAAATTCGTGACTCTGATTTCATCTATCTCGAGACTTCAAGTAGGAAACTATTGTTTATCAACAGACAGAAATTCTGATATCATCTATCTGACTGTAGGAAACTATTGTGAGCACCACGGTGGCAGGGGCCATCGTGGGAGCCGGATTGGGAGGATGGTTGAACGACAAGTATGGGAGGAAGAAGTCGATACTTCTGGCGGATATCCTCTTCTTTGTAGGGGCTGTGATCATGGCGGCTTCGCCGGCGCCGTGGATGATCATCCTCGGACGACTGTTCGTTGGTTTCGGAGTTGGGATGGCTTCTATGACCGCGCCCTTGTACATCTCTGAAGCGTCGCCGGCTAGAATCCGCGGCGCGTTGGTCAGCACGAATGGGTTGATGATCACAGGAGGGCAGTTCTTGGCTTATCTCATTAACTATGGCTTCACCAAGGTAGAAATGAACTCTACTGATCTAATCCAACTGAACCAAACTGATGTGAAATTTTATAACGGAAGTGAATGGCAATTAAGTTTATACTAATGTGTTAATATGATTAAGGTGTTTTCTTTTCAACTTAGATGCATTTTTTTTCCAATTTAATTCATTTCGATTCAATGAGTTTTGATTTCATAACATGCTTTCTCATACTATCCGCACCACAGTTCGGTTAAGTACAAATTTGGTTTGATGAAATTTTGCTTAGTTCAGTCATTTATTGTTAGTATTTTTTAATACACCTATTTTTGCTCAGTTCAGTTCTCCAATTCAACGAGAATAAGTTCAGGAAAACAAGATCTCAGATTTGTTTAGTCCGACTATTACTATTTTTTACTACACTTATTTTCACTTAAACTCAGTTCAGTTTAATTCCTTGAAATTGATGCTAATATGTCAATCCAGGCACCCAGACCTTGGCGATGGATGCTCGGAGTAGCTGGAGTTCCGGCGGTGGTGCAGTTTCTCCTGATGTGTTTCCTTCCCGAATCGCCCAGATGGCTCTACAGGAAGGTTGGTAATCCATATTCGAACGTTTTAATTACCCATATTATCCAACACGTATTTAAACCGTCCGTCCATTTACCAGAGCAAAGTGAAAGAGGCCAGAGCCATCCTAGAGAAAATATATCCACCAAATGAAGTGGAGCAAGAAATGCAAGCTCTAGAAACCTCAGTGGAAGCCGAGAAAGCCGAACAGCTCTCCATCGGAGAGACATTCTACGACAGAGTGAAAGCCGCCCTGAACAACATTGTCGTCCGCCGCGGCCTCTACGCCGGAGTCACCGTTCAGGTGGCTCAGCAGTTCGTCGGAATCAACACGGTAATGTACTACAGCCCCACCATCGTACAACTCGCCGGGTTCGCATCCAATCAGACAGCATTAGCCCTCTCCCTGATAACGTCAGGGCTCAACTGTGTCGGAACGGTTATCAGCATGGGGTTCGTGGACAGATTTGGTCGGAGAAGATTGATGATTGTCTCCATGTTCGGGATCATAACTTGCTTGGTCGTGTTATCTGTCCTGTTTAAGGAAGCATCAATTCATTCGCCACTTGTCGGATTCTCCGAATCCAGGAGCTTTGGAACTAACTCCACATGTCCTGGTTTCATTAACATTGGTTCGAATTCACCATCCTGGAACTGTATGAAGTGTCTGGAAGCTTCTTCTGACTGTGGATTCTGCGCGAGTGGCGGGAGCAAGTATGGCGCCGGAGCATGCTTGTTGTCTAATGTTGCAACGAAAGGAGATTGCAAACTGCAGCATCGTACGTGGTACACAGAAGGTTGTCCGAGCAAGTTTGGGATCTACACAGTTCTCCTTCTAGGGCTCTACATCATAGCCTACGCGCCCGGGATGGGGACTGTGCCGTGGATCGTGAACTCGGAGATCTACCCGTTGAGGTACCGGGGCATCGGGGGAGGGATTGCGGCTGTCGCGAATTGGGTGTCGAATTTGATCGTGAGTGAGACTTTCTTGACTCTCACGGAAGCCATCGGGTCCTGGGGCACTTTCCTGCTGTTTGCAGGGTTCTCGTTTATCGGGCTTGTCGCGATCTTCTTCCTCGTGCCGGAGACGAAAGGGATGCAGCTGGAGGA
This sequence comes from Rubia occidens, assembly GCA_032360425.1. Classification (NCBI taxonomy): domain Eukaryota; kingdom Viridiplantae; phylum Streptophyta; class Magnoliopsida; order Gentianales; family Rubiaceae; genus Rubia; species Rubia occidens. Next base: position 251,509 of record JAUOBV010000006.1, read on the forward strand.
GGTTGAGAAGATGCTGGAAAGAGGATATAAACCTTGGTTGTGCTGTTGTTCCTCCGAAGAGTTTGATGATGATGAAAAGAAACAAGTTGGTCTTAATGCTACCATCTGATTGGTCTATGTTACAGTTATGAACGTGTGTTTATTGTAACTCCTCCGTCCCATCAGTTTTGATTAATTTACGTTTTCCAAATCAAACTTTGTAAACTTTGACCCTAAATATAAATTAATATATTTATAATAAAAATATCGTGTGATATATTGTTAGATTCATCTTAATATCTATTTTCTAAACATCAATTTTTTATGTGAATTTGTTACATGTAGTTAGTGGCATGATTTGAATCAGGTGGGGTGCATAAACCATGCCACCCTTTCAGTCGAGACACATACTTGATTCATGAGCTGTGTAATTTTTGAAAAATTTAATACCTCTGTGAGGGTAATGGATGTTTGGGATTAAAAAACAAACAATCTTTATGACAGAGTCTGGCAAAACTCCATTTAAATAAATCCGGTCAATAATAATAAAATTGTAGGCAAGTGGCGATAAAAGGGGTGAACAAAAGTTTAGTTATCTTCCATAGTAAGACTGTCTTACACGCTCGATCCCAACTCATCAAACTAAATTCACCTGGCTTGAGACATTCGATCACAATGCTACCACACAAAATTTGGCCTGAATACACTTCCATCGACAATCAAAAACGGAAAAACTCAGTATATATGCTTCCACTTAACCCGTTCAAAGATCTCAATAGATTGGGCGGGGTGAGTTCACTCGATCGTTTTGATTGCCAAAATACTACTTCCTCTCCCCCACTTTAAATTTTCTAGTTTCCTTTTTGGGAAACTTCCTAATTCTAAACTTTCTACATTTAATCATAAATATGTGGTTATAACTCTTTCTTTCATTTGATTTATGTAAGTCCACTCTCACCACTCATTAAAAAGACTCGTCTTAAAGTTTGTGCAAAGGGCAATTAAAAAGTTTAAAATGAGACGGAGGGAGCAGTTATTTGCGTATAGAAGTCATTTTATGTGTCCAGAAAATCAGCCAATTGATGCATATTTCGATATCAATCGGCCTGCCAAAATTCGTATCCAAAACCAAACACCCCTTAGGTTGACAAGAATAGACCCATGGTAAATATAAAACTATCGGATTCTGTAAACAGAAGGGTTACAACTCACAAGTCATGCAGCATAAGAAAAGTCAAAGGTCAACGCACACGAGCAGGTTAAATAGAAAAATGAATGAAAGCAACAGTTATATAATGTGAAATAGAAAACTCTATGATCCAAAGCATTGGAGGACAAAATCCACTTGCATTGCCAGCTAATGAGTCCAATGGAAAGGACAGCTCCTCACATCACACACACAAACAAGGAAGAAGAGAAATCCACCAACCAGAGCCGTCAGTTTCTGAAACCGACCTCCTCCTGACCCGAATATAACCCCCCAAATGAAAACCTATACCCGAACTGACCTAACCTAACTCAACCCAACCCAACCCGACCTCACATAACATACACTCAGATGCATCCACCAAACAGAGCTGCTAGTTTCTGCCCGACAAGAGAAACCGATCTCCATCCAACCCGATTATAACCCGTTGAATGAAAAACAATACCCAACCCAACCCAACCCAGAGGAGTTGTTGGCTACCCAGCTTTTACTTTCTCTATGGTCCATGTACAATTATGCATTGTTGTAATGATGCCAAAGCATAAGAAAAGAAGTGCTTTGCTCTCTTTTTTTTTTACACTTTACAACACACACTAGCATGCCTAAAAGGGACTTCATTTCATCATTTCTCAACTCCACCAATGGCAACTCAAGTGATAACTAGGTTCTAGGCGCATCTAGATGATGATTCCACCGGAAAGTTTTCCGATGCACCCAGTATATCCCACACTAGGGAGTTGGACATTTCCTCTACCCGTAAGAGCCTCCATACAACATAGGCTAAAAGTAGAAAAGATCATTATAGAAGTAAATGCAAATAATGCGTGACATGATAAAAAGCGCGAGATTGATTGCTAATCTGTTTCAATAGAATTTGGACACCCCAAACAAAACAAGAGGATCATACTCCAAATTTCATACAAACAAAGCCTTAAAACCACGCATACTCGAGCTCTAATCAACAAACACATAGCCTAATTAGTTGATTACGAGGGATGCCATAATCCCTCTCTACAAAGGCTTACCGGATAACATTGCATTTCAAAAAAGTCAGCTGCTACTTCTTGCACGCTAGCTTCTACTAGTATAATGTTCTCACACTACCAAGTAATGACTATACAACATTCAGGCACCTGCTCGCTATATACAATACTAAAGTACCTCTCGATTAAGGGGTAGAACAGACAGCTTCATGTCTTGATCCTCTCAGGTATGCCAGAAGCCTTTCAGCCTGCAAAATATCATCAAAAATTCCCATCAGTTCTCTAATTTCATTCAACAAAATTGACCCTTCCTCTATATCTATGAGGAATTTAAAAGCATCCAATTTACAAGACGACTGATAACAAGCAAGATGGACTATATCCCTAACAGTACCATTAGAATAAAAAATACACCTTAATCAAGACAAAGAACAAACCTTTATTCAAGAAATCCTCAAAAGAGACAACTATAACCATCTTTCAAACCAAAGAAGTATTCACATTTCATCATGTATATGCGATTGAATTCAACAAGAAGTAAGAGAGGTTAAACATCATTTATACATCAACTACATCCCTAATATAAATGAAATCAAACCCTCACAAACACGCATAAAACTAGATACTGTAGACAGCAAATTTTTCCTCAAGAAATCCTTAAAATGATATAAAATTCACCACATTTCAGAATGCAAAAAGATAAAGCAGTTCAATATTGAAAGGAAGCACATTAAACTACATCCCTAATGTAAATATAATCAAACCTTCAAAGCCACGCATAAACTAGACAGACAACAAATCATTCCTCAATAAGCCTAAAACAGATACAAAATCCACCACATTTCAGAATGCAAAAAGATTAAGACGAATCCCAAAACTAGAACACAAAATACAACAAGAACTCGAAGAGCCTCCCCACCTTGTGCTTAGACTTGGCAGTACCATTCTGAGACAATGCAACGAGCGGTGGAATGGCGCCCTCCCTAACCAGCAACCCTCTATTCCTCGCACTATCTCCACACAACTGCAACAATGTCAGCACCGCAAACTCCTTCCCTTTGTCAGAACCATCCTCGATCGCCTCCACGAAAGCGGCAATTCCGCCTTCCTCCACAATCGCCTCCCTCCCCAGCTCAATTCCGGCCAAACTGCTCAAAACCACCATAGCCTTCTCCGCCAGCCCCGTTCCCTGTTCGCCCACCAACGCCACCAGCGGCCTCACCGCGCCGGCACTCACCGCCCTCTCCTTATTCAGCTTCACGGAGCACAGCTTGTAAAGAGAAGTCAAAGCATCCTTCTTTCCTCTGGTGGCGCCGTTAATTAACAGAGCAACTAACGGCGGGATAGCGCCGCATGCTCCAATTGAAAGCTTGTTGCCTTCATCCACCAATGCCAAATTCAGTAACGTACAAGCGGCATTCTGCTTGGAAGTCTCTGTACCGGTTTTCAAAACGTAGATCAAGGATTTCACTGCGCCAGCGTCGGAGATTAAGGATTTGTTGCCCTCGTGGAGGGAGAGGTTTAACAGCGCTGTGACGGTGTGTTCTTGGGTTAACGAGTCGGTGCATCTCAGCAACGGTATGAGCGCCGGCACAGCTCCGGCCTCTCCTATCAAAGCACGGTTATCTGCGCGGTTTTTGGCTAAGAGGCGCAATTTGGCAGCAGCCGATCTCTTCACGGCCACCGACGACGAATTCAGCCCGTCGACGCAGAGTTTCACAGTAGGCTGCAGATCCTCCGGCGAGATACTCTCGATGATCTCTGTAGAAAACGATTCCCTCTGGAGAAACCCGGTACAGGGTTCGGGTTCGGGCTCGGATACAATGACCGGGCCCATCGTCGGGCCCGGATCAGGAATCTTCGCCAGCCGTTGCAGCTCGCCGGAGATATCACTGGAGCAAGCCGACATATCACTCCCAAACGACTTCGACAAATCCAGGTACTTAAAATCCTCCGCGCCGCACTGGTACCCGGAGGATCCATTATCGCCGCCGCCGCTACTTTTCTTGGCCGCGAGTTCTCCGAGCCGAAGGTCCATAATCACCGAGTCAGACAAATTCTCTGAGAAATTCGACGACATGTCACGGCGGCGATCATCAGTGTCCATCTGGAAGAAATTGGAGCGGATAGTTCGTTTGGAGCGACCCATGGAGCGCTGTATCCTCGCGGAACTCGGCGGCGGCGTGTAGTAGTAAGGCGCCTGCGCCTTCGTAACGGCGTGAGAGTAAGTCCCGGAATGGGAATCCTCCACCGATACCATTGTTATACTCCGAATATTCAAGGAAATGCTACTCACTACAGAGAAATAATAATAACAAGATGAGATTTTGAAGACACTTTATACATGGATTTTCGCAGATAAGAACTGGTTCGGGTTTCTTCAGTCGATCCGTGTGCTTTGAGTGTGGGGTTTTGAAGAAATTTTAATGGCGGACGGATAACCGAAACATTTACTTGATGGGGAGGAAGAATGGTGGGATTAAATGAGACTGAGAGGTGGAGTGGAGATGCTAGGGTGACCTGGCTGTGACATCGGGAAGCGTGCAGGATGGATAAGGGAGGTACAGCTGGACGTTGTGGGGGCCTGGGGAGGCAGGTGTGCATGGGGAAATACGGAATGTATTTGGCGGGTGGGAAGAGATGGGGTGACGCTAGTCAAACTCGTTGTGCTTGTTTGCTAGTAGGTCCGTACCGTCGGCGTCGGTTTGGTTCTCACTGTTGCTCTCTCCGCTAAATAAAGTGTATGTGTACCATTACTAGTATAAGTCCGTCTCTTAAAAGACAGTCTTTCCAAAGTTATGAAAAGATCAAGTTTTAAAATGTAAATGAGAATAAATAAAGATAAAATTTTCGGATTGCATGAATCGGCTTATAAACTTTATGACTACTACACGTTGGATAGTAAATTTTTAATATTGCAACTAAGACTTTTTACTTTTTATAATTTTAATTAAACTCCGTCTTTCCATAAGTCTATGGAAAGACGGTCTTTCCCAAAACTTTGCCTTACTAGTATTGTACATTATCGTATTTCTTTTTGTTGCCATATTTATTATTCTTTTATTATGCATTTTCTATTAGTATTAAAATAATAACGCTCTTCGGTTTTATTATCAATTCAAAGATATTTATTTTTTAACTCTACATTCAAGAGTCAAAATGCAAGTGTACCAATATTAAATATTCTTGATAAATGTCTCATCACATTATACACAAATGACAAATAGAATGGGATGCAAAAGTTTAACTACTCCATCAGAATATTGATAAACTACTTTTATAACATAATAATTTTAAAAATATTAATTATTTTCTTTTATCCTCTATTTATGTCCTCATTTTTTCTGACATTTTCTCAAAAAAAGTTGGACCACCGATAACTTCAGGTGTCCACAATAACAAAATATAAAATTTTACTTTTTATAAACTACACGTTACGAATAATCCGATGGCATCCCACATGATGTTCGTTATCGAATATAACAAAAGTTATTCAAACATGCCATGAAAAAATTTACGGTCAAAGGAGACCATAATAAGGGAGCAGAGGGAGTAAGTAAATCAAAGTAAGTGGAGGATAGGCATGTATAATGAATAAATGAAATTAATTTAAACTTGACTATAAAGTTAGGGGCTTTCCAATCACTAGTACGTGTAGTGTGTACATAACTTTTATTCAAGAAAAACAAATAAAAAAATACATAGATTATAATGCCTCACCAACAAGCATAACTTAGGTAAAATCATAAATGCATGGATATAGAAGTGCGGTATTTTTGTTGTGATGTCTCTGTCAAACCTTGGCCGAGTCTGAGTGTTTGGTTCAAATTAATTTGTACAAAATTTGACAATTAAATGCAACTTGATCATTTGACAAAGTCTCTATTCATGAATTGTACACAAATTTATTAAAAGTTGACATTAGAGGTGTGATGGATACAAATTTTACCCTAATACTCCCTTCGTTTATTGGATGTGACATACTTTTCATTTTTGATTATTTTTATAAATTTGACACATTTTCCTTTTATGACAAGATTCCTTCAATTTCATCAACGCTTTCTATTTTTTCCTTTCTAAATTCAATTTCATCCACACATTTAATTCAGCTAAATTCAATCACCTAAGTCTATGGTGCCACATCCAACGAGACGGAAGTAGTAGTAGAGATTTCATTGGCTTGGGTAAATAGAATAATACACCCTTGAGAGATTTTCCTTTGCTTACACTAATACAGCCATGATAAAAGTGATGTTTATTATTGATTTGAATATTTCAAATTATTTGTAGTGATGGTTGATAAAAACCCTTCAGCTCCACTATCCTTTGCTTACACTAACTAATACAGCCATGATAACAGTGATGTTTATTATTTATTTGAATATTTCAAATTATTTATTTGAATATTTCAAATTATTTGTAGTGATGCTTGATAAAAATCCTTGAGCTGCACTATGGAACAGGATGGGATGTTGATGTAGGGTGAATTCAGGAGAAAATTGAAGAAGCGATGAATCACCATAAATGTTCGATACAGTTTTAAGCGTAACTTTTGTGTTCGGAGTCAGAATCATGTGAGGTTGGACGCGTTGGAACCATCTCGACCTGTTGATCTAAGTCTCTGCTTAGAGGGGATTTGGACCCATTTCGCCAATTGAGGTCGTTTAATGCCTCAAAACGGCAATTTACTGCTTTGGAGTGTTTTTCAATTTCCTTTTATTTCAGAATTAATTTTGAATTTCCTTTTTTATTTTTCCAGGGTTTCATTGTAGTATTTAAAGAATTCTTGTATTATTCGGATATTTTTATCTTTCACAATAATATTTTTCAAGATTATTTTCTTTCTGGTGGATTCCAGAACCAAAACATAGGGTTTGTGCTTGCAAACCTTAATTGTTCTTCAAAATTTGTGCTTGCGGATATGTTGATATACTGACTGCATCATTAATAATTTTATTTAATTAATGAAAACATTCCGCCTTTCTACAAGAAAAGGAAATGGGATAATTGGTGAATCAAACTGGGTCGGGGCATAACCCTACCCATTTTTTAACAGCCATTCCTTTTGACTTCATAACAGTCAAATATTATCATTAGAACCTTAACCATAGCAGTGGGGTTTGAGCTCCACATCGAAAGTTATTGAAAAAATCCATTGGCTACCCATAGTGTGCATTTTTGTACCTTAAAGACGACTATATGTATCATCCGAAATGCACCCTTACGAATATAGCCTATTAACATGCACGATTTCATTTATGAGAAAAAAGAAAAATAATATAACTTATAATTCAACTAAGATATTATCATAATGATAAATTTTTAAAGGAATTTCAACACTTCTCATTAACCTTAACTATAGGTTTAAAATGTCAATATAGCTCTGCAAACAAGAAAAGACCAAAATAACACTAAATTTATGATGAATTGTGCGAATACAACAAATTTTCTAGATTCAAGTGTTGACTCATCAATTTGAGTGTTGATCGGATTCGAAAGGACAAAATTACACTCTCCCATTTGAGCTGAGCTTTTCTTCCCATTTTACCAATTATCTTTTTATTCGAACCCCCATCCCACTCTTACCCAATCCACCGCGTGCCACCACCCGACACTGCCAGCCACCACCTCCCTTCCCCTTCTCGCCGCTCGTCACTTTCTACTCCCTCCCCCTTCTCTCCCGCTAAAAATGCTGAACCGGAAACGATTGTCGTTAAAAAACAGAGCATCGAGTTTATGGAATTCTCTGAATTTGAGTGATTCTCGTTCCCTAAGTTCGATGGAATCCCAAATTGACGCCATCAATAAATTGGGGTTTTTCCTTTGCCCTAACACCCAAAACTCCTTCCCAAATAGCTCCTGTCGCCGCTGAGCAGGAAAGGGACTCCATTCTCTCAGCTAAAAGAGGCTTATTTCGGCCATCGTCCAACACCATACAGTTGGTATCATCACCGTCACCACTATTGATGCAGGGACACCAATTTACCATTTTTTAATTATTTTTCAATTTTGTTTTTATTTTGGAAATTAGTTCCAAAATTTCCTTTTCTTTATTATATCCTATTTCCTTTTATTTTCGGAAATT
>JAUOBV010000006.1:259862-273189 GCA_032360425.1 Rubia occidens
TATATTTTCACATTTAAATACATATTATATTACTTGTTTTAATTTTTAAAATATAATATTTAAATTTTATTTTTTAAAATTACAACATTCAAGGTAAAAATCAATGTAGACTATTCATAAACTTATAGATAGGCAGTTTTTCCTGAGACTTTCTCTAATATTAATATGTGTACAATTTAATTTAACATTTTATAACAGTGAAACTGTGTTAAGAGGGAACTATAATTCTATCTTGTCTTGTTATGTAGTTTATCAATTGGGTGTGTCTCTGGAAAGTTTATGGAAAGACCAATGTTTAAAGTGTAAATGTGAAGAAATCAAAATAAAATTTTCGGTTTGCATGAACCGGGTTATAAATTTTATAACTACTACATGTCGGTTCAAAAAGTGTCGTTATGTATTAGTGAACAACAACAGTTGTATAAGTGAACAGTGATTGAAAAAAGAATAGTAAATTGAATGGAAATGTTGTGCTATTAACTTTAAGGGATATATACCAATATAACCCTACCTACTTGAATATATATCAATATAACTCTTAGATTTTTTTAGTGCAAAAATAACCCTAACTAGTTGACATAAGGCCAATATAACCCCAAGTCACTATTTCTGGCATTGACCGCATATAAAATGACTAAAATGTCCTTTTAACCTAAAACCTATAAGTGTAAGGACATTTTCACCCTCAGACCACCACCACTTCCATCGTTTCATCGCTAGGCCACCACCACCACCCACCACCATCACTTCCATCGCTAGGGCACTACCACCACCACCCAGCCACTACCACTGCCCGCCTCTAACCCGCCGCAACCACCACCACCATCGCCAGGCCGCCGTGAGCCCTAGCCAGCCCCACCACCTCACCCTCCCGTCTCCACTCCACCACCACCACAACCCTCTCTCGCATTCACCCCCACTGCCACCACCCTCACCCTCTCCCGCTACCACTTTCACTCTCTCAAGCCACCCCCACACAAACAATCCAATTCTTACTACGCCAAATCACCGGAAGAAATCGTCACTGTCCTTCTCAGCACCACGGAAATGATGATATCATTGACGAGACTTATCTGCAACCTAGCACCTCGTCGATGAAATGAAGCGGTGAAGAATCGTCGACGAGTAGATCTAGGGTTTAGGAGATGGCGTGGCAGGCCAACACCCCCATGAGGAACAAACGGCGACGACATTGCAAGCTATTAACGGTGACGATGTTGAAACTCGTCTGCAACCCAGCACTTCGCCGACGAAATGAAGCGGTGAATAACTGTCGACGAGTAGATCTAGGGTTTAGGCAACAACGTTACAACCCAGCACCTCGTAGAGGAACAAAATGGTGATGACATTAAAGGCGATTAACGGCAACAGCGTTGCAGGGAGACCGCTGATAAACTGCGTCGGCGGGGCCTCGATTAAACGGCGACATGGCAGAAATGTCGAGTGAGAAATGGCGGAGAAGAAAGGGCAACAACGAGTGAGAAAGGAAAATTGAGAAGAAAGAAGAGTCAAGGCCGGAGAAGTCATTTCACAGTTTTTTTTAAAAAAATAAATTTTTCGAGAGGGGTAAAATAGTAATTTTATATAATTCCAGCTAAAATTGGTCTGAATGGGTACTTCTGCACTTATGTCAACTAGGTAGGGTCATATTGACACTTTCAAAAATTGGAAGGTTATATTGATACTTATGTGAAGTAAATAGGGTTATAAAGACACTTTTTTTCTAACTTTAATGATTCTCTTCAAAAAGGCAAATTTTGGCTCTAAAATTTTAAAAATGGAGCCAAAGTCAGGATTTTCAAGCACTGTACATTAAAATTCAAAATCCTACCTAAGATATAAATAGAGCATTTATTACAAGGAAAACTTCACAACCAACCAAGACCTTTTGTTGTAGCTCTCCAAATTTATGGTTGGTTCTATGAAGAACTAGCCAATACTTTTGGGACCTTCAATTGAATTTCTCATAGAGCTAGAGATCCTATGGTGTGAAAAATAATGAAAAATTAATCGATGTTGAAAGGCTAGAAATAGCAACATTTTTGTCGCAGCACACTGACAGAGGCGTAATCAAGCCTTCGGTTGCCAAATGAAAGCTGCAACTAAATGGGTTGTTTCGGTTACACGTGTCACGTGTAAGGCATCAATTGGAGCAAGGAGACGTTGTGAATGCTCGTTCTCAACTTCATGGCCAAGTAAGCCCTAACAATAAAGGCATCAACTTTGATGCATTAATGGCATTGCCATTAAGTTCAAGGAGGACCTGTAGAAGTACTGTTGTTAGGTTGCAACGTGGGAAAAGTACAATCCACAGAGCAGTTGCAAATAAAGAGATAAAAAGCCAAAAAATGAGTTCATCCAAGTTTAACAACAACATGCAAAGACAAGAGGATGAAATGGTGTCTAAGGCAGGTAGAGAGCAGCATGCATAACGTCATACGCATTGACGATAAGTATTTCTATCTTACGAAATCTACAAGCCTACAACAATGTACTTACACTCCCCTACCGTGCCTGAACCGTATCAAACTACCCAAAACAACCATCTGGTTCCCAAACTTATGTTCACGTGTGTTGTATAGATCATTTTTCGACTACTGGGAATGTTTTTATTCGATGGGAAAATAGGGGTATTTCAATGTGTAGAGTAAAATTTAGCTAAAAATACCAGTGTCAATAGGCATAGGGGAACAATAGTGCTAACACCCATTAAGTCTATCGATAAGGATGTGATTAGGAAGAAATTAATGTTTGAGTTAATTCCACCTATTAAAACAAAGTGATTAGTTTGGCAAATAAGAACATCAGTGTATAATTATACACTTGATAATTTTATGCAGTAAAGTAATAAAGTTCCTAATATAAGTAATTTTGATCTTGAAAACTCTCGTATTAAAACTTTTGTTTTTCCTTCTTCTATAAAATCCAGCTCCCACCTCCTGGTTCTGATCTGCTGTAGAGTTCAAAGCTGGATCTTTTCCTCCATCCGTTTGGGCTTCCTTCGAAATGGATTTCAGCCCATTTTCTGCGAAAACAGCTGTCTTCGGACATCATTGAAATTGGACCACAGCTTCGTCCACAATGGTATTCTTGATTCATCCCTGAAATTGGTGTTTCTTTTTGTGTTCAGATCTTTTGGGGGTTTTGTTTGGGATTGTTCAGACTCTGGGAGAGGTGACTATGTACAGTACATCCCACTTCCTCAGAATGTTCCCAAGAAGCTGTTCTACGGGTATATTGAATCCAAACACCTGGAAGTTGGTATCAAAGGCAACCCTCCTTATCTTAACGTTAGCCCCTTTCCCATGTTCCTTAAAAAGGTGTTTTTGTTCTCAATTTAAAGCTTAAGTGAATGTAAAAGATGTTTTTTCCCCGTCTTTTTCTTGTCTCAGCATAGCCCCGTGGAGACAGATTGTTCATACTGGTAATCTCTCAATGCCAATCTGATTTGCTGATTACCATGTCTCATGAGACGTACATTTAGAGTAAAATTGTCGGAATGAATTGTTTGTTTTGCTGAAGAAGTTTTTTATTTTTTTATTTTGGGGTTTTTGGTGGGCTACCGCTTTTCAACCAATACAGTTAGCATCGAACTAGCTTTGCGATAAGGACTGACACCAAGAAGAACGCAGGCGGCGACAACCCCCATCTATGGTTTTGCGAGAGGCTTTTGGAGAGGGGGCGTTTTCTTTTCAGAAATACTTATTGTGATTTTCTAATATTTTCTCACTTTTTTAATGTGTGTGATTTTTCAAGAGCGAAACATTTTACTTTTTTTTGGTAAGATTTATTTAATTTTATCCATTCAGTTTTTTCTTTTCATTTCTTAATATAAATATCTCGGTTCATTCCGCCCACCGGAATTCATGTACTCTCATGTCCCCGTTGTTTTTGTAATGAGAGAAAGAAAATGTTTGCTTTTGCTTTGATTATTTTAAGCTGTAATAGAAAGAGTGTACTTGGAGTAAAATATGAGCACATGCACATCTCCTTGAATAACAAAAGAATTGAAAAGGTTCAAATCTAGTTAAGTCTTTCCAAAATAAATAAATAAAAGTGCAAATACAATTGGGATGTCTTTCAAAGAACGACACTCTTAAAAAAGCAGGAAAAAATAAATAAGACAATATAATAGGATAAAGAGAGTAGATTAGGAGAAGAAGGTGAACAAACAGAAATAGGAGCAGTGGTGGCGGGGTCTCCTCTTTCGTTGCAGTTGGGTTTGGTTCCAAATTTTGTTTCAAGAATCTTTCCTAATTTATTTCAGTTTTGTTCACTCACTCGTTTCCACTCTCAACTCTCTGTCCGAACGCCACCTCATAAGTACTCAGAACTTCAGATATATAACATCAACACAGTGTCATTCCAAACTGAAGATGGCAAGACAGTGAAACCGCTATATGAAGGACAGCCAGCACCATTAGCCAATGGGCAGACACATGGACTCTTCAAGCGCATTCGACAGTGCAGGCAAAACTAGGCGCAACGCTTGAAAAATGGCATGGGCGAGGCAACGATCAACAACACACATCATAATGCAAACTGTTTCTGAAATGGTCCTCACTTACATCCAAAACTTCTGCTCCCCCAGTCCCAATTCAAGCTGCAATTTAAGTATTCATTTACTCAAATTTTAACTTTGGCCATAAAATTGAATTAGGATGCAAGTATAAATACCATTGTGTGATATCTCGTTAGATTCGTTATAACATATATTTTCAAAATATCAACTTTTCACAAATTTTAACTATCCTTAACGAGAGACATTAAGGATCAAAAAATTTCCAAGTCAACTGTCAAAAGTTAAAGTGTGCAGCTTGAATTGGGAGTACCAGAATCTGAAAGATCTAGTTACAAGTATTACTCCATCCGCATCAACATAAAGTTCCGATATGTTGTTTGCACGAGCATTTAATTTCTAGAGTAGAATGTTTATACGTAATTTCGTCAAGAGAGTAGGACATTGAGAATTTGCCATGAAACATGGTTTGGTGGGAGATGGTATATTGATTGGGAAAATTTCAAGGAAGTTGGACGGGTGTGATCATTGTTATGTATTGGGTCGGATTTGGTTTGACCAGGCTGGGTTCGATTCTGAATCATTAACCTAATCCCTACTTACCCCAAACCCAAACTCTTCTTTTCATAATTCACTAATTATTCATAACTATCACATAGTGAAATGGGTTGATTAAGGTAAACTTGATTTGTTTCTAAATTAATGGGAATATAATCAAGAAATTTATTTTGTTAAACAATAAAGTAAATTAGAAGATAAAATTGTTTTTAATCGAAATACAGTACCCAATCTTGTTCCACACAGCCTAAAGTTTAAACAGAGATTATGATGCAATTATTACGCATTTAAATTGGGATGCGGTTATTTTTAAAAATTGGAAGTAATAAATTTGGGGAAGATTTAATTTTGTGTTGGTTTTACATAAAAATCACAGCCTAAAATTTAGCTTGTTTCACAGGAGACCATCTTTTCGCTTAATCGTTGAATTGAACAAAATGATGCTACACTATGTAAATAATGATAATAATTAAATCAAGTAAATTGAACTAAATTATTATTAATAAAATCTTTTTTTATGAGGAGGTCTATGTAGCATGTCTTTAAGTTATGAACACTTATACATTGCATTTATTAAAAAAATATTTTAATTTTAATTTAAATACAAATATTTTTATGAGTGCGTCTCTTGAAAGACGGTCTTTCCATAAGTCGTGGAAAAACCAAGGTTTAAAGTGTAAGTTAGAAGAAATGAAGATTTTAATATTGCAACTAAAACCTTTAACCTTTTATTATTATAATTAAACCGCATCTTTCCCAAGATTTTATATGTTTTAAAATAATATTTCTTATACCTCACATTGGACCGTTCCCTCATCATCAAAACGAGATGAGTCAATTGGTTGCTTTCTGCCTGTTCTACTCAACCCTATCATTTCCACCAAAATTTCCTTCAATCTCAATCAACAACTACTAAAATACTGATTAACAACATTATAGTTCAAAGGTAAACACATTTGATCTAAAAACAGAATAAAAAATAATTATAGTTGATCACGCTATAAATACAAAGCATAAAACAAACATACAATAATGCTTAGAACAGAAATTACTTTTTTTTTCTTCAAATTGTTTGACTAAATATTCCCTTCCCCTTTTTAATTATGTGGGTTAATATACAACCGCACTAACTTAAGTAAATAAGTAACTATTCTAACTAAATCAAATCAAATAGCCAACCAAATATACAGCAAACAATTATCCAATAACAACAAATAACAAAATATTACAATCCTCTCAAATGCTACCTTTTTAACACTTCTTGAGGAGATTACCTGCCTTAATTTATAATCAACATACCATAGAGTCTTTGTGTTGTGGTTGAAATTAGAGTCAAACGTGTTGGCAGCTAGGTTGTACCATACCACATTAGCCACACATAAACAAACTTAACTGTCAATTATTGGTTGTCAATTTTTTTAGAAAGGAAAAAAGCAGAATGAGTGGATGAAATTAAAGGAATCTTGCCATAAAAAGAAAGTGTGGCAAATCCAGGAAAAAAGAAGAAGTGCGTCACGTCCAACGAAACAGAGAGGATGACTCCACGACAATCTTCTAAAACCTCAACCAACCGAAGCCTACTTCTCACCTATATATTCCAACACTTTGCTTCATAAAATCCCTACAATTTTTTCCTCACTTTCTCCCAAACACACTTTTTCCTCCCATCAAAATGAAGTCTTTGTTCTTGATTTCCCTCATTGTGTTCATCACATGCATATCATCAGCCTCAGCTCAATCATCATGCATGAAACAAACCTTTGCAAGAAACCAGGTTTTCAGCGCCTGTAGTGATCTCCCATATCTCAACTCCTTCCTACATTGGACCTTCACCCCATCTTCTCAGACACTCAAAATCGCGTTCAGGCGAACGGGGATGAGCCCCTCGAGGTATGTCGCGTGGGCGATCAACCCCACCGCCACGGGAATGGTCGGATCTCAGGCCCTCGTCGCGTTCCAGAAAGCCGATGGCACCATGAGAGCCTACACTTCACCTGTGAATGCATACAAAACTGCATTGCAAGAAGGTGACTTGAGCTTCCCGGTTTCTGATCTCTCCGCGGAGTATGGAAACAATGCGATCACCATTTTCGCAACGCTGAAGCTTCAGAACCTTAGCTCCACTCTCAACCAGGTGTGGCAAGAAGGGCCTGTTTTGAAAGATAATCCTGGGATTCATTCGACTTCTGGTCCTAATGTCCTCTCCATGGGATCACTTGATCTTCTCTCAGGAGAAGCGAAGGCCACGGGGGGCGCATCAGGGTCGAAAGTCAAGAAAGTGAACACTCATGGCTTCCTGAATGCCATCAGCTGGGGGATCCTGATGCCATTGGGCGCCATTATCGCACGATACATGAAAGTCTACCCATCAGCTGATCCCGCATGGTTTTATCTCCATGTAACTTGTCAAGTTTCTGCTTACATTGTAGGAGTCGCGGGATTCGCGACAGGGATCCAACTCGGGAACCAGTCTCCTGGGATCACCTACATTGTACACAGGATCATCGGAATTGTGCTCTTCTCCGTCGCGACTCTCCAGGTTTTCGCATTGCTTATCAGGCCAAAAAAGGATCACAAGAGCAGAATTTACTGGAACATCTACCATTACTCGGTTGGATACGCGATCCTCACCCTCGGAATCTTCAACGTGTTCAAGGGACTCCATATGCTGAATCCAGACAAGATGTGGGAGAGGATTTACATTGGCATCCTCGTGATCCTGGGAGCTGTTGCTGTGCTTCTTGAGATCATCACCTGGATCATTGTCCTCAGGAGAAAGAGATCATCTGCAAATGCTAATTCAGGAAAGGTCAATGGAAGTAGTAATGGAGTATGAAAACACACCAGAAAAATGCAGCTTTTTTTCTCTCTCCAGTTTTCAGATTCTGATGTAATGATTTTCCCCATGTTCTAGTTTTTGTTCTAGGTGTATATGTTTTCCCAGACTTCATATTTATACCATTGCTTCATCTCTTTTTACTGCATAGATTACTCTTCACAATAAAAAAGACACAAATACTTGAGAACAATAAATGAGGATTTTATTTGTAAATTTTGGCCAAAATAAGCTTCACGTAGAAGAAAATGTTCATAAAATGGAACTGTATTACATAAAAGGTGCTACTAAATATTCATCAGTTCAAATCTGCTGTTATTCAGCACGAAAGAATGAGGAATGATATAGGCATCTCCTTTCTTCATTTTGATTGTTGCAATGCCTCGATAAAGGCATCCTTGAGAAGAGGATTTGAAGCTGCTATTCTTTGAGAGGTGATACCGAATTCATCCCCGGACCTGGAGCAAGACAAAAGCATCGATTTGATCACATATTCACATGCATCAGCCTTTGTATATTCGTTTTCTGAAGTGTGAAAGAATCAGAAACACTCACGGATCAAAGAAAACTCCTCCTGCTTCCTTAACAATCACAGCACCACCTGCCACATCCCACGGACCTCCAAATCCAGCCTCGTAGAATAGATCAATTCTTCCGCAAGCAATCCCACATAGATTCAGGGCACAGGAACCACTCATACGAAGGGACCTAACCTGATTGTTGATGATCAAGAAACGTCAGCAAGCAAGCTACTCGATGGAATTCCTACATCAATTTATGAACTTTCTTTTACCTTGAAAAGTAAGCTGTTAATCCTGTCGGTTGTAGCATCCACCGTAAGCTTGTCACGCTTTGTGCCAACCTGAAAACCATCATCTAGCATTACTTGCAGAAATTAACTCCCCTCCATTTTACTCGCCAATCTTAAATTTATTACCTTACTGTATTTGTTCAAAAGGAAAAAGAAACCAGAAATTTATTCATGTTTAGTTTTCAGTAACAAATATGGCTTATAACCTTCAATTTGAAGGTTTTCAGGACTGTTATCATGCTAGACTAAATCAGGGTGTAAACATACAAAGTTTCAAGAGATTACGACATTTAGCACAACCACTAACTGAGAAGTATGCAATAGTTTCCACACAAACAATTTGCACAGATGAATACCTCAGTGGCAAGGAGAGCCTTCACAAGTTCGGACTGAGAAGACACTGCAAATGTAGGGAAGGATACTGATCACATACTCAGAATTTGATAGTCAAAAAGAACAAACAGCCAAACTAACTGCATAAGTGACCTTGCCTTTGATTGGTTTTCCATTTAGAAAAGCACCTTTCCCATCACTTCCAGTGAAAAGCTGCACATGAACAAAATTGTAACAGAAAAACATGCTAATCGTATAAGACAGAAGTTCTATCTCTCCCTTTCTCCTGTTTTTTATCAACCATATTTTGAAGCAAACTATTGAGTTTGATATAGGATCCAAAATCATACAAGAAGGCTGTTTTGAGGGAATTTGAATCATCCCACCTCGTTCATGATAGGGTTGTAAACAACACCAACTGTTGGAACCTTTCCGATTGTGAGACCAATGGAAACACACACGAACGGGAACCTATACATCACACACACACATACACAAAGACCTAACAGTTAGATATCACGATTGTTTCACCCGAGCTTAAGTGGTAAACAGCGAACAAAAGTCTCACCCATGGACAAAGTTAGTAGTACCATCAAGTGGATCAACTATCCACGTTGGCTCATCAGTCAGCTCAGTGACACCATTAGCAGCAGTTGTTTCTTCACCAATAAACTATGAAAAAAAGACAATTGAACAATCGAGTTAATCAGCATCAATGAGATAAATCAACCAGCATCGCTCCATATACGCCACAGCCTCAATGAAAGGACCGAAAACTCCACTAAAAAATCACCTTATGATCAGGGAAATGCTGCTTCAGGTGAGAAAATATAAGATCTTCACAGGCTTTGTCCGTTTCCGTGACCAAATCCACCTAATTTGCAGTAGTGAAACATGGAAGCAAAACCAATCCTTAATTTTACTAAGCATCAATTAAATGCTTAAACATTTTGCAACAAATGCAGTTAAAAACATTTTGCAACGAATCAAGATTGATTCTCGATAAAAATCAAAACTTTCAGGCAATACTTTCAAGAAAAGGCACGAACAAACAGCCCACAAAACAAAAATCAATACAAGGTTTCTTTAAATTACCAGGCCTTTGTGCTCCACATGTTTGGTCTCGTAGAATCCTTTACGAATTACCTATGAACCAACAACGAACCAAAATCAGAATGCTATAATTACAAAACTACAAAAACACAGAATTTGGATTCTTATACCTCTCCAGCTTTCTTTGCTGCATCCACTGCCACAGCCAAGAACTCCTCCACTAATTTCCATCAAGAAACAAATTTTCAGCACAAAAAGAATGTGTTACGACTTACGAGGATTCTTTGCAAAAAGTAGACAGAATAACAACTGGGATCATACCGTTTTGAGCCATTTTCCCCAAAAGAACTGGCAATAGGGCTCTTCAGAAAATGCTACTGTGTGTGCTGTACTGGAAGGATCTCTTAACACATTAAGGAAGAAGCAGAGGATGTGTCCAATTCTTTATAGTATTCGATCTATGGCCCTGAGTGGCTGAATGCGCTCTTTCCTTTCCTTTCCTTTCCTTTTTTGGATTCTATTTAAGGTGCCAAAATCCTAAATACATTAGAAATTAATTAGGATTAAAGTTAGTACAGTATATATTTTCATCTATTATATATTTTGAAATAACTTTAGCTATTAAAATATAACTACACTTAGGATTTTTGTATCTGTACATATAATCGTCACGTTGTTCAAGAAACATGTTTGGCCGTTAATATATTTGGAAACTACTTGTTACGACGAATTGAACAATATCATATACGATAATATTATTGTTCATATATTTATTCAAATATGCGGTCAAAATTTGATAGATAATAGTGTTAAAAAATAAGTGCAAATAGAGTTGAGACGGGAAAGTACTCTTTTGGTTATTGAATTAAGGGCATTTCAGTAAAGCTCAAAAATTGCAAAAGAATATGCCAAAATGCTGTTTTCTGATTCTTTGGAGTATGGGACTAAATGCATTCTGTTAGATACTTCATAGGGATTTCATCTTAGAAAGGAAATTTAGTGGAATTGAAGGATTCTTTGTTCTCCTGTTCGTTCAGTTTGTATAGTATGAACACGACGACCCTGAACCTTAAACCATTATAGAATCCATGTGGAATTAAACTTCTTATTGATCCCCACTTTTTAAGGTTCGACATTCGAAACTGAAAGTGCATGGTTTTGAATAGCATCATTCAGACAATCCACTTGGGAGTTGATAGTATAGGGTTCTTATTCTTACTCCAATATTCACATACAGAATCAAAGAATCCTACAAACATTGCATAGGATGATGCTTTAGGAATTTAATTTAGTGTAATGTCTGGACAGTACAATAAGGTGAAACAGAATAACTCCTTGTTCCAAACCGGTGTTTAACACAAACTACTCGACCTAGAGAGGACTCAACCCTCTTTCGGCTCTAGTCCAGCGATTTCTCTGACCACTTGGGCTTTGTCGGCTTCGAACTGTTCATCCTCTGCTCATCCAAGAACAAGAAACACGACTGCTAAGTTTAGTTCTAAATTCACCGGGATGAAACACGTTCAAATTGGTATTTCTCTCACCTTTTTCAGTCTTGAAATCAGCAAAGAGGCGCAGAAGTTTGCTTTTATTGGCGACAAGGATGCCAATTATATCAGCAGGCTTATTTTGGTTGGCGACAAATAACTGTAAGACAGCACGTATTTTGAGTCATTAGGAACTGAACACTCGGTTATTGATTGAACAGGCAAAGGACAGGGATCAACCAAACCGATACCTTAAAAACATGAAATGCTTCGATCTGAATGCTTTTGCTGGATTCCTGCAAGATGGTCAGCATGTGACACTGAATGAGAAGAATGATTCGAACATGTTGACAGAAACATCGAAAAACAGGTCACTAATGATATCAATAAAATAGCAAACTGGTCCCTTTGGCGATGCCAGATGAATATTTCAGGTGAGTTGATGATCATCCATTTGAAGTAGAAACGAGGAAGGGAGGGAGGGCTGGAAGCCAGCCCGATAAAATATAGGGGAAAAACATACTCTTAGCAGATTCATCAAAATCCTCAAATTCTCTCTTGAGCTAACGTATCTTGTCATCACGGCCGAATTGGAGCGATCTAGTAGCATATCTCCAAGCAACTGAAATAACCAACGTAACTTACTAAAATATAAAATCATAGAATAAAACAAATGGTGTGTTGCAAGCTACTCTACCAAGGAAGCAAAACTGTCCATGCTAAATGGAATTGCATTTCGTTTCTTGACATGCTAACACAAACTATGACTCGAAAACTTCAATGACAATGATGACAAACAACCACTAGGACATTGCAGTCAATCCATTTTGCTTGCCTAGCTATGTTTTACTGCATATTTTCTGCTTCGCATTATACTGGATGTTACAATATTCTTATTCTTGGCTGCATACATTCAAAATGCTCAAAGGAGGCGAAGACACTATCTAGCAGTTTAGGAAGAAAGCCACAGAACTAAAAACCGATGAAAAAGATGATATCGCCGCTACCTTTATAGCTTGCCTCCTAGTGATGTAATTTGGTGATTCAAGCAGCTTTGAGTTATATTCAGCAAAGAACTGCAGCCACAAACAGAAAATGCAAAGTTCTGTCACCGTGGGGTCCATAGGGATGGAAAAGAACAATGCAATACTGAAAGAAAGTGAAACAATAATGCATTTGCCCTAAAAGGTTGGATTCGCAGTTCACTCAAACTTTTACTCAATTATCGTAACAATCAGAGCAAACAAAATTCTAGAGTCTGCGACGGTCATTATAAACCAGTACCACAAGTGCTACGGCTAAGAAAATTCAGAATATTAAAAATATATTAGACCATTAGCACGAGTGTAGAAGGAATTGTGCAACTTTGCAATATCATGAAGAGAGGAAATCATTAAAACAATCACCATGCCAAAAGGACTGGCAATGTAAAAATGTTTGTCAGAATTCCCAATGTCATTAACCATAATTCTAGATAAGAACATAGTGGACGCAGTCAATTATGTATATTTACCCAGTCATAGTTCTTGGAGAGAAACTCAGCAACAGTCGATTTATGCCTTATCAGGAGTTCCTGCACATGGTCAATTAAGTTAGTAATCGGAACTATATTGCAATGTAATGATACAAGAATTTGTGGGCCATCTCATTCCTTCTTACCTTGAAAGTTGCACCGGCATCAGCAGCAATATCAAAATTTGGGAACTGAATATAATCAAAAAACTTCTTCA
>JAUOBV010000006.1:282935-294097 GCA_032360425.1 Rubia occidens
GAAGAGGATTGCCGGAAACGCCTCCGGTCGAACGGCAAGGCCGAGATTGTGCTTTGTGATTATGGAAAACGTGGAAACATGGTGATGGAGTTGATGAAAGGGATGTGAATTCTGGTGGAGAAAGAGAAGCACATAAACACAGTGCTTTGCGAAGAATGAAGAGAAAGGGCATAACGGTGTCGTTTTCTCAGTACAGGAAAGTCAATATAAGGAATGTCAAAATAATGACGGATATATCCTTGGTTGATATCCTTTGGTTGATATCAATAGCAGACAATCCTTATTATATGGTGCTTTGCGATTAACTGTTACATGAGATCATTTTATAATTATAACGAGTTGATTTAATATTTGAATTTATTTATTACAACAAAGTTCCTTTAAAAAAATATATGTCGCAATGTATGCATACTAGAGTCGTGCATTGTGCATAACATGTGAAATGTGCATACTTCGTGCATTTTTAGATTACCCAAGATTTGACATTCGGGTAAGGATATTGTGAACAAACTCTTGTTATTAGAAGAATCTCATCCGGACTACGTAATTAATCATTTTCCTAAATTATACGTGTGTTTTTGTAATTTGTTAATAATTTGACGTGATATGACACTTGTCGAAAGTTTGCAAGCCAATTATTTTCTTAAATTAACACTCCTACGATCTTGACGCGTGGCATGCCACTTGTCGAGAGTCCGTAAGTCAATCCTTTTTCTAAATTTACCCGTATATTCTAAATGTATGGCGTGACACTCGTCGAGAGTGTGTAAGCCAATCATTTTCCTAAATTAACTGGAACGTATGGGACGCGTCACTCACTGAAAGTGCATACGCCAATCATTTTTCTAAATTAACTTGTACTCTCTTGACGAGTGGCTCGACACTCATCGAGAGTCTGTACGTTCTTCTGATACTATGATAATATCCTTAAAAACTCCATCTCACGGGATTTGCACAAATTTAATCATTCTAAACATTACAATTTTACGCAATTATGAATCATCTAATATACAGGCCCATAACAAGTTGAAGAACTTGAGTCATAACTCATAAGTAACAATTTAGAAGCAGAGGAATTTAAGACATTCAAATCATTTTAAGCATGCAATGCATTAAGATTATCGATATCACAATTTAAGAATTTAAAGCAATTCACAATTAAGTGCAATACATCATCATCAAAGATAAAGGACTAAAACACCTCGCACATCATAAAATTTTCTCTCTAGAAACCTATGTCTCTACCTAGGGTTTTAGAGTTTGTTCTGCCTTGTGTCGCAAGATCTGCAAAACTGATTGGCATCGCAAGTTCTGCTTAATTCAAACCAGCAAATCTCACCACAAACCAATCATGGACGTGATCGAGAAGATGTACGTCACGTTGCCACTCACGATCGACAAATGGGAACCTGCAAAACCTGATAATTTTTGCCAGGAAAAGGCGGCGGATCTATCTGCAGTATTGGTGGGGAGGGTTTTAGTTTATGAGTGGTAGAATTCTCCATAAAATAAAAGGGCAAAAATAGTGCCTTTAGGTTTAACAGGAAGGCAAATCTCAAGGGTTTCCAACAGCTCCAAATCCACCTCAGATTTCTTCTACAAACAAAACCCATACTAGCTAGCAATCAGCAGGAAAATAGAATTTATGAGCGATAGAATTCTACAGAAAAGAGAGGAAGAATATATGAAGGGATGAAGGATAACAAAGTAGAGGGAACGACAATTTTCAATTTCAAATACAAAGAACTATGGCTACATTAATTATCAACCTTTTCTGTTTTCGAATAATACACTAGAATTGAAAAGTAAATATTGTTATATTTAAAAAATAAATCTATTTAATAAATAAATATTTGTAACG
Source organism: Rubia occidens (assembly GCA_032360425.1). Classification (NCBI taxonomy): domain Eukaryota; kingdom Viridiplantae; phylum Streptophyta; class Magnoliopsida; order Gentianales; family Rubiaceae; genus Rubia; species Rubia occidens. The sequence goes on from JAUOBV010000006.1 coordinate 284,797, forward strand.
GCTGACGTAGCAAACTATGAGGCTAACACTTGGCCAAAAGGTCGCCTTTTCAGTTATAGTTATAGATTAACCGTTAACATGATCGTTTTATAATTGATTTAATTAATGATGTGATTTAATGTTTGAGTTTATTTGTTATAATTTAATTTTAAAAACTTTTATAATATATCACAATATATAAATAATTATAATTTAACCCTAACCTAATACTTTTGTGCTGAGATTGAGCAAAATAATATAACAGTCTAGTTTTAAAAAAAAAGAAAATTAAGGTTATTAGTCATGAGGATATACTTAGCTTATATCCTCTTTATAATCCCAAGGGCTTTCCAGAACTATTCAGAAAAATTATCCTCTAAAATTTTGTTCCGAAACAAAAGATTACATTAAATAAATTATTATAGAATATAGCTCAATAAAATATATAGCAATAAAAACATAAAATTGGTTATTACGCATAGATTTAATACGGTATCTTCTTTGACACAGACGCTACCCCATATCAAATTACGACTATACCCACCAACCTTAAGAAATCTCAATAAATTCACAAAGTTTGCTCAGCTGACCAAAACCCACTTTAGTAATTTCACTTTAGCTATTAGCAGTGATGACTAGTTCACAGCGCCATTTCTCATTCCCTTATTTAGGAATTTCCCCTTTTCTTCTTCACCGATGATCCTTGCAGCCGTCTACACACACAACACCAGGAACACACAACACCAGGAACACACAACGCCACTTCACTTTCCCAAAATCCACTCCGAACGCCTGCAGCTTCACCCGCTTATGTATGTTGTGCTAAATCTGCGATCTTTTTGAGGTTTGTTTGGAAAGAATCACTGAAAGAGGAGAAAGGGGGTTTTTGTTGTATGTGTTGCGATATATGGAATATCTGTGCGCGCTGCCGTGATTGCGTCTCCAATACGTTAATCTCGATGTCATCGTGGTTGGATAGTGCCTCGAATCGGACATCCTCCACCACCGCCGCCCCAAAGCGGAAGTGTGATGAATTATCCGCCGGCGGCGACTGTAGTTTAGAAGGTTATGAATCCATGAACAAGGAACAGCGCACGTCAGCCGCCACCATGGCCAGCCGCTCCCTCTCTTATCCGACGTTCACTCCTCGCTGCCCCGCCGCCGCGCCTGACGCTGTAGACAGAAGTGGTGGTGTTCAGTTTTTCGTCCGGATGATCGGCGGAGTCGGTCGCAACACAGTCACTATACGCGGAATGGATCCTTCCGATAAAATTGCAGCAATTCACAGCAGAATCGAGGCGGTGACCGGAATTCCATGGGACCAACAACGGCTGATTTACCAGGGGAGGCAATTAGAACCGAGTAAGTCTTTAGCCGAATGCAATATTACAAAGGATGCTACTTTAGATTTATCCGCCCGATTACGGAGCTTGGGTCATCCCCGGGCATGGCGATGGGTGGATAGTATGGTTTCCGGGATACTTCAACTTTGTAGAGATGGATACGATCCATCAGTGACTCTGAAGGAGTACCTTGTTGAGTATCTCAGCAACATCCCGTTTAAGCTTGAAAACAAGGCGCAAGAAGAAGAAGACAAAGAGAAGCAGAAAGAAGAAGACAATAATTCTTCCACCTATCTTGACATATTTCTTGCACTGTCTGCCCCGACCGCGCTGGTAACGCTTTACTTGTCCCCTGCTAAGCCTAATAAATTAGCCGCTGACGATTGCATTAAGTTTTTCATCCAGAGTGTGAAGGGCTATAAACTGTCTCTGTTTGCGAAACCTAATTACCATAAGTTTGCCCCAATTGTGTTAGAATTCTGTAAGTTGTTGAGGTCGGGCGTTGGGAATGATAACCCTCTGTATGATAGTTTGCGTAGTTGCTTAGGTGGCATCGTTGAAACCTTTGGACTTGAGGATTTTAAACTGTCCAAGAATGGCATTGGTGTCCAAGATGTTTTCCCTTTTGTTAGTGAATTAGCAGCTAAGTTGTCTCATGACTTGGCATCCATGGCAGAGTCTATTGGGTCTTTTGGACCTTCGGATAGCCATGTGCGTGACTTTGTCGCATTTATGCAGCCTTATAGGAAGATATTTAATAACGTAGATATGGTGTCTGACGATGATGATGGTCAAGGAAGTGGTGGGGCTGGAAGTGCGCAGTTCAATGATAGTAAGGGATGTGGTGGGGCTGGAAGTGCGCGGCCTTTTGCTGATGGGATAAAGTTTCTGCGTTCCACATTTTACGACTTGATGGGGAAAATGGATCTCTGTTTGGAGAGATTGGAGGAACATTTGGCTATTTCTGAGAGAAGCAAAGCAAAAGGGAAAGGGAAGGTGGAACTCCATCCTTTCTGTACCCTTGCTTGGTCCCGATTTTTGACCATTTTGAGAGAACTTGATGGTATATCTAAAGTGTTGAAGCGTGGAGCAAATGAGTTCTTTTGGTCGAAAATCAGTCTCAGAAAGGCTGCACTGTCTAATCTTGTTGTCAGGTTTGCAAAGAGGGAGGAGAATAACGAGTGGATATTTCAGCATAAGGATGTGATTGACTTTCCAGCCAGAAGGCATCTTGCATTGCTGTTGTTGCCTGAGATGAAAGATGAGTACGAAGAGCTGCACGAGATGCTCATTGACAGGTCTCACTTATTAGCAGAGTCTTTTGCATACATTGCGAATGCGGACACTACCTCACTACGAAGAGGTCTATTTATGGAGTTCAAGGATGAGGAAGCTACTGGCCCTGGTGTGTTGCGGGAATGGTTTCTCTTGGTCTGTCAAGAAATCTTTAATCCTCAAAATGCGCTCTTTGTGGCTTGTCCAAATGACCGTAGAAGGTTTTTCCCAAATTCAGGTAAGTTGTTCCTTCACGTCCTCTCCTTACCGAGCACTTTTCCTATTTCAGTTTGATTGTGGATATATAAATGACATTACCTTTTTATTCTGACCTGTGATGCATGACTTCGGATTCCAGGTATGTGCATTAGATGCTTTTAAGTATATTATGAACTTATGATTTACACTTTAAATTGGTATTCATTGTATAGATGAATGTGAAAACAATTAGGCATATCATAGTGGCAATTATAAGAATTGGCTGGAACAGAGTGAAGTTAGATGTTGGGAACTGTTAACAAAAGTATTGGATCAGAGAGATGATCCTCCACCTCCAGTGAATTTATCCTCAGATTTATTCGTAGTTAATCCACTAAATCGTTTGATGATGAAAATAATGCGCATTCCAGCAGCTTCTCACTTTCTAGCCTTTGTCTGCCCGATCATCCCCCCTACTTTGGAATTGAAAAGGGAAAGATAGCTCTTGGAAAGATGTAAGCCTTAGCGATTAAGCGTGTGATTGTTGTAATGCCCTTCTCTCAAATAACTTTTGCATTTTGAAATTTAGTTAATTGAAGCAAAATTACTCTAGCAGACTAGCAGGTTAGGTATATAGCTCGGTCAACCCTCTCTTGTTATCTTTTAATTACAACACGGGTCTTCTGATGGGGGTACGAGGCTTGCTATGATAAGTGAATGCTAATGATATTTGTACAGAACATCATTCTATATCCACTGTGATTTTGAAAATAATATTGATTACTTGCATCACACATACATGCAGCATCGAAGGTGGACCCGATGCACCTTGATTACTATAGGTTCGCTGGCCGGATCATAGCCTTAGCCTTGATCCATAAAATACAAGTTGGCATAGTGTTTGATCGTGTGTTCACATTACAATTAGCTGGAAAGGATATATCCATAGAGGACATACAAGATGCAGATCCATACTTGTACAGTAGCTGCAAGCAGATACTGGAAATGAATCCTGACACTGTGGATCAAGATGTTCTTTGCCTCACTTTTGTTCGGGAAATTGAAGAGTTGGGATCCAGAAAGGTTGTTGAACTTTGCCCCGATGGGCAAAACATTGCAGTGAACAGCAGAAACAGGAAGAAATATGTTGATCTTTTAATTGAGCACCGTTTTGTTATATCAATTTCTGATCAGATAAATAAATTCAAAGATGGCTTTTCCGCTGTTGTCAACAGCACAGACAACACAGACACAATGACATCCTTTTTTCGAAGTCTAGATCCTGATGAACTCAACTGGGTGCTGCATGGCAGTGAAAGTGCTATTTCAGTGGAAGACTGGAAAGCACATACTGAATACAGTGGCTACAAAAAGAGTGATCCACAGATAGTCTGGTTCTGGAAGGTATTACCCGCCCTTCTCCTCTGGGTTTGCATCTCTATTTAATATTTTGGTTATAATTGGTTTTGTTTCTGTTGTCTTTTAAATTAATTTCCCTTTCCTTTGGTTGAAACCTGATACTTGTACAAGTTTGTCTAGACACCCACGTAGTAGTGTAAATTCTGTAACACTGGTTACCAAAAGGCTGCAATTCGAGGGTTTTTACGACTGTTAGTTAGCAAACCTTTTGCAAGCAATGGACCCATTATCTGGATTAGTTGTGTGGATCAAAGGTGGTAAAGTTCATTATTTGGCATAGGGCGGTTCTGCTGTTATACATCCTCATTAGAAATTAAACTGGTATCTCGTTAGGGGTTTACCTTAAGATTACAAGGTAAAGCTTTTCTTGGGCATGTTTTATCTTTTTTACGTGACATTTGAACCTTTTGTAATGAGAGCTATTTACCTTGTTCTTTCTCCAGCTGCACAAGGTTCGATGCATGTTTTTCTTGCTGGTATGTACTGAAATGGGTCTTTAGGGTCCATTTTCTGATCTGAATATAATTTCTTTCTGGTTTGAAGGAATGATAGAACTTCCCGACATGTAGTACTAATGTAGAAATATGGAAACTCCCTGTGTTCGTTGGAGCCATGGTTGTTGCTTTGGTTTCTATTTTCCCATCTCTCACATCTTACCAGTTGAGTAATACTAGTTTCTTCCTATCCCTTCGTTTCTCTTTTGCGATATGCTTAGAAGATACAAAATTTAGGCGGATCTTGCTCTCTTCCCCATCAGTTTAACTATCCAGGTCGTTGGAACCTTTCTGCGGGGGATCTCATTGTGTTTTTTTAAAATTCAAATAACACGGAGCGCCACTGTGATATGATGATCACTATAGTTGCTCCAGTATTTTCTTTTGAGTTAATAGTTACATAAGTGATATTACTTGCAAAGCTGCACATGTTTAGGAAAAAAAATGGTTGGATGTTGATTTGATATAAATTACGTGCTGTGAACTCTTGGGATTACAATTTCAACTTAATGAAGGTGAGATCATAGGAGTAATGAGCTCAGCATTTTGAGATAAATCCATCTCCGGTTCACGATCCAATTAATGTTTAATGTTGACAGGCGGTCGGGAAAATGTCAGCAGAGCAGAAAAAGATTCTTCTCTTCTTTTGGACCTCTATAAAACACTTGCCTATGGAGGGGTTCGGAGGTCTGGCTTCGAGTCTTTACATATACAAGACTCCCGAGCCTCAAGATCGCCTGCCTTCCTCTCACACCTGCTTCTTCCGCCTGTGTTTTCCACCCTACGGCTCGATGGCCATGATGAAGGATCGCCTTTCTGTTATCACCCAGGAGCACGTCGGCTGCAGCTTTGGTACTTGGTGATGACTGAAAGCGCTGAAGGCAAGTGATTTTGAAGATGGCGACGATTATGTTTAGTCAGCAGCAAGCACTGTACAGTTTTAATATAAGAATCTGAACTCTGGTTTTAATTTGGGTGGCAGAAATCAAGTGGAGGTGTTAACTCAATTCTAGAAATGTCGCATTTTCTGTCTATACTTGTGGTTGCTGAAGTTAGAATAATTTAACATGAAAGAAATGTCGCATTTTTTTTCGTGTTCTATCGCATGTGTATGTTTTCCTTGCAAATATTTGTCGGCTAGATATGCATTATTGAGATTTGTACACTAAGTGAAGCCCAATGTACATAAAATAGAAATCACATGCATGATCATTTTTTGGGGAGTAATTGGATCGGTAGGATTGGTTCATAAAACTGTAGATTCTGTTAAAAAAATCAAAGCTTGCATTGATGCTTGAGTCCGTCTCTTGAAAGACGGCATTTATCAAGAGACGGTATTTTCATAAGTTATGGAAAGACAAGGTTTAAACTGCAAATTAGAAAAAAATTAAGATAAAATTTTTGGGTTGCATTAATCTTGTCATAAACTTGTAACTACTGCATATTGTATGATAAATTTTTAATATTTCCCAGTCTATTGGAAAGATAGTTTTTCCCAAAACTTTGCCTTGATGCTTTTAAATCGAAATATTATGCAGAATTATTTTCTGGACAGTAAAAGTATCGGTAGGATCGGATTATAAAATTGTAGACCCTACTAAAAATTCAGAGTTGTCAAATTAAGATGGTAGAATTATACAATTCTAATGTACTGTAGATTTTTTTTTCGCTATTCTGAATTCTTAAATCGTAAAGTATGATGTAGCTTTCACTAGAAGAAGATTTTTGACAAAGCATGATTAGTCCAACGTTCGCAGATTGAGATTTGTACACTGAGTGACGCCATCATCTAGGCCAATGTTTGAAATCCCGTGCAGGATCTTTTTTTGAGAAATAATTGGATCGGTTCATAAAATTGTTGATTCTATTAAGAAAAAACAAGAAGCTTGCATTAAGACTTTTAAATCGAAATCCTATGCAAAATCATTTTCTTGGCAAAAGTATCGATAGGATCAGACCATAAAATTGAACACCTTACACTGAGTGACGACTTGAACAATAAGTTTTCAAAAATGAAGGATATATTGATCTATATATATACTTGTTAAGATTTCTTTCGTTGCATAAATGATCAGTTAGCTGCAAATGATCTACTGTGTTTTAATTTTTCGAAATGGAAGATTACAAATAAATAAAAATACGATAAAATTTGTGCTCCCTCCGTCCCAATGTAAAGATTCCTATAACCTTTATGTATGAATAATTATGTGTGGCATGAAATGTCGGGGATTGAAATGAACTCGTCAAATTCCACCTACAAAAACAAGTACGTTATTAAAATTTTGGTGGAGAGAATATGTCAATGACGGGGAAAGGGAAAGAGGTAAGGATGTCCAGTTGTAATGTTTTTTTTTACTTTGTAAGGGATAATATACCTTGAAAGTACTTTTGTTGAGGTGGGTTAATTCTTTGCATTATTATTTGTCTGGCTTTTCAATATTAAAAAAATCTTATGAATACTTTGTTGAGGTGGGTTTATTCTTTGCATTTTTTATATGTTAGGTTTTTATAATATGTATAGATACACACGAAAGTATAACTATTTTTTCCTTCATATGGCTAGAGCATTTTTTAGTTTGATTGTTACATATGCGGTTTTATAATGTTGGATAATTTCTATTGAAAATTGCTTTTTAAATTCTAATTATTAATAAGGATGTGAATTGGACTATTCTATTACTATATAGAGTAAATTAATTACATAATTAAGTCTCACTTCACAATTAATCGACTAAGGTTTAATTACAATTATTAATTCACAATTAGTCATAATTAGTCATAATTAATTATAATTAAGGATTAATAACATAATCAACAAGCTCATAATTTATCCATTTATTTTATCATTAAAATAAAAATCACTTATTTTATAATTTTTCATCTCATTGAAGTTTTTACCTATTTTCAGTGATTATTCAGTATACTTATCATCTAAAATCTAACTGACCCGGATAGAAAATCAATCATATTCGACCAATCTAGATCCGAAATCCGACCCAACAACCTTAGCCCAAAATTCAAAATCTGACCAATTCATGCACCTGACCTCATCGACCTTTATCTGAAATACCCTCAAGGCCCTCTACCGAATCGAGACCTCAAAATCAAAATCTAACCACCCATACTCGACGCCAAACCCACCCGACTAAACAGGGCTCGAAATCTGATTCGACAACGTGGGCCCAAACTTGAAACGGCATCGAGGTCTGACCAAGCAATCCTGAATTTGAAACCAAATATTGGACCGACCCGAGACTAAAACCCGATCGATAAAGGCTTGAAACCCAAAATAAAATAGTTCCAAACTCAACATTCAACCCGATCCGACCAACCAGGGACGAATACTCGAACATGAAACCTGACACAACCAGGCCAAAAAAAAATCTGACCAACCCAAAACCTAGTCGAACTAATCGAGGCCTAAAATCCAACCTGATTATCCTGAGCTTGAAATCCAACTAACCCGGAAACCCATCGAAATCCAACTAACCCAAGCTTGAAATTCAACCGGCCCAGGCCTGAAACTCATAACTAAAACACCATCTAAACATGGCTCGAACTCAAACCATGACCCAAATCCAAATCCAGCTCAAGTCCAAAACCAATTACTAAACCAGACCCAAACTGGTGAATTGTGCATGGTTTAGTGGCAAACCACACTCTCTATAACTGAGAGCTCTAGGGTTCAAAACACACCTCCTCAAGAATTGTGAATATTAGAGCAATTTCTTGATGGAGATTGCCCAGCGTCATGAGACCGTGTCAGTGGTCCCCGCTGTGGTTTCCCAACCTGCAGGTGGTCGATGATGGTGAGATCGTGGTGGTTTTGATTTCGATGGCAGCGGTTCGTTAGTGGTGCATTAATTGTTTGAATGTTTTTAGGAGGGCGTCCCTAGCTATTCAAATGGATGAAGTTCCAAGCTCCACGGAGCATCAATAGTTTCAATGGTGGTGTCTCATAGTTAGGCTCTAAATTAAGATGTTAATATGTAATTTGATTGCTTCTAGGTAATCTTTAGGGGGCAAAAAACAGACCCAAACTGAAACCGACCCATGCCCGGCCTTGAGACAGAGTCGGGCCCCTGGTTGGAACGGCATATGTGCCGGAACGATAATTGTATGGAAAAATAAGTAGATACAGGAAATGCAAACTTTTATCAATAATATTACGAGTAGCAAAGTGAAAAGAAGCGAGAGAGATACATTAACCCTTAACCTAGATCAGATCAAACGCACAAATACCACCTCTAGCTCCGTTAAAACCCCATAAATACCATAATAACAATAATATTTAGTAAAGCACATAAAACTCAAAAAAGAACAAAGCATGCAATCGCAACCCTGAATCCATTCACTGATTCTCCTCTTCAGCTGTAGCTTCAATCAAGGCTGCAGGTTTTTCAGTTTCAACCACATCTACGCAAGCTTCAACCTTAGGTTCCTCAGAGCAAGCTAAGACCGGATCCTCAACTACGGCCGGAGCGGCAGCTTCCTCACCGGGGGCTGGAGCTGATTCAGTCTGAAATATATACTCCCTCCGTCCCACTCTAAATTGCTTATTTACTTTTTGATAGTCAAACTTTGCAAACTTTG
>JAUOBV010000006.1:354115-365231 GCA_032360425.1 Rubia occidens
GCTCGTAGGTGCTTTCTTTATGAATGGGAGGTTCTACGAACACAACTTGGAGAAAATTTAACTATAAAATTCTAATCTAATAATTCGTGGGTGCTTCAACTTCTTCTTATAAGTGCTTCAAGTGTAACATTATATATATATATTGTATTCTATCAATGACTACTCTTCTTGTAAAAATACCTTCCACTTAATTTCAAAATTGGCATCGGTAGCCAAATGATACACCCCATACTTTATATAAATAAAAAACACTTATAGGTTGTTGGTGCTTCAATATATACTTGTAGCTACTTTAATAAGAACATGAAAAACTTATAACTTGAAGGTGCTTCAAATTTAAGTTAAAAGTGTTTTAAGTGTGGTTTGTAGGTGCCTCATTCATAATCTAGAGGTTCCATAATCTAGAGGCACTACTAAACAATTTGGAATAAATATAACTATAAGGTGCTTAAATAATAAGTTGTGGGTATTTTATAAACAATTTATAAGTGTTTCAAGTGTAGCATGTAGGTGCTTCCTTCATAATTTGGAGGTGCTACAAAATAACTTGGAATATGTGTAACTATAAGGTGCTTAAATAAAAAGTTGTAGGTACTTCAACTATAACTCTACAACTTCAAGCGTAGATTGTAGGTACTTCCTTCATAATTTAATTTGGATGTGCTAAAAAAAGCTTGAAATATATTTTACTATAACATACTTAAAGGTAAGAAAACCTGGGTGCATTGTTAATGGCAATGAAGGGAAAGTCACCATCATCACAAAGTTTAACGTAATTGGAATAAAAGAAAAAAAGTGTCCATAGAGAGGTCTAGAAATTAGGATGAGAAAGTGCGGACTCTATTTTATCCGATAACAGGATCCGTATATTTTTTTAGTCTGGGCAACAATTAAGTAATTTCAGCCGTTGATCATGCGAATCTTATGGCTCAGATTTTTTCTCACATAAGGTGGTGTTCTCACATAAAATAGTGTTCTCACCTGAACAATATATATATATATATGTGGTGGTAAGACAAAGGTTGTAGTAATATAATGTAATGAGTCCGTCTCCTGCGAGTCCATCTCATGGTGAGACCAGGGACCTAAGAAAAGAATAGAAACTATAATAATAGTAAGGTTTTAAATTCGGAGGCAGAATGGTTAATACTTTGATTTCGGGGTATTTTATCAAAACCTAACAAAAATTTAGGGGGTAATTTGCAAATAGCTAAGAAAATAGAAAACCCTTGTCTTCTTCAGCCATCTCCTGCGCCGTAGCCTTCTTCCATCATCTCCGGCAAATTCTTTCCCCTCTCCGGCATCGTCCTGCTTGTGATGCTTGGCTGCACCATCCCCGTCGCCATCCTTGCAAATGAATCTGTTCATCCGCGATGACATCTCAACAGACTGGATCTAATTTTTTACGATGGCTTCTCTCGATACTGCGATGACATTTCCAAACGATTCACGACAACGTGCTCCAAAATGAGTTTGACAATCCACGGTGACGGCGATGATATAAAAAAATAACTGTTGCACAGAAAGCTATCCCATTCTGGTTACGGTTTGCTGCCTCCCTTATTGCTTAATCCTAGGAATTTTTTTTGTGTAAAAGTGTAGGGGATTACCTTTTTAAATTGTAATTCTAGCTAAAATTTTGAAAAGTGTAGAGCTAGAGGGTTGGAATGGAGTTTTGGATGGTTTGAGCAATGTATCAAGCACAGAGCAGTGGAGAAACACGTTAGAGATTAGTTATAAGCACTTGCCATCTTATTTAAGACCGTGCTTTCTCTACTTTGGTGCATTTAGAGAAAAATAGGATGTTTCAGTCAGGAAGTTGATTCGTTTATGGATTGCAGAGGGATTAATACAGAAAGATGATGTGAAGAGTCAGGAAGATGCTGCCGAAGATTACTTGAAAGATTTCATCGGCAGGAATTTTAGTTATGGTTGTCAAACAAAAGATCTCTTGGAGGAGACAAAGCATGCTACATTCATGACTTGATTCATGATTTTTGCATACAAAAAGCCAAAAAAGGAAAACTTCTTCCTATTTCTGAAAGGGTACGATGAGTTTTCAGCCTTTAAACAGACAAACAACATACAGAGGTTATGCATCCACTCTGAGGTAAACCATTTCAATCTATCGAAGTTTTTTTATTAATGCTCTTCATTCCTCGTCCAAAATGAGTTTGACAATCAACCCGATTTATCATTTCGCTACTCGCTTATTGAAGACATGTCTTCTCTCTATCTGGTTTTGAAGAGGATGACTCTTCAATTCCACCAATGCAAAGATCAAAGGTCAGCTCTGGTCCTCTGTTTAAAGGAACACCTTCGGGAGCATGATTCCTAATAGCATTTTTTGAATATCTCATCAATGACATCGTAGACCTCTGACTTGGAAAGTATTCCTGTGAAATAAACATAAAATATCACATACAATAATTAAAACATCAATATATGAAATTAAACATCACAATAGCACACATAACATCACTGACAATTACATTGAGAAACATCAAATACAGTATTTAAAACCTCAATATTAAAATTTTAAAATATCAACAATACAAACTAAAATATCAAAAAAACAAAAGTGAACATAAGTTGCATACTTAAATATGAAAACAACACAAGCATCGAACACTAAAATTATAACATTACACCAACACACATAACAATATTTAGAGGTTAAATGTGAAAGATCAAATATAGAACCTGAAACATCAATAACAGTATCTAAAACATCACAACTAAAAAAAACTTACAGTTCCTACGTCATTCTCGATTGCAGCAACGATGGGCAAGTGTTCTTAGACATCTAAGAAACAACAACAACAACAACAACACAAAAATTAGCACAAATCGTAACAAACCCCTAAGATATCACACACAATAAAAACTACACATCAATAGCACACTTAAGCATGAAAACACAACAAAAATCAAAAGCCAAAATTAAAACATCACATACAGTAATAAAAAAACATCAATATCTAAAATTAAAAATATCACAATAGCACACATAACATGACTGTAACCTACATTGTGAAACATCAAATACAATAGTTAAAACATAACCCACAGTATCTAAAACATCACATCTGAAAAATAGCAAATTTACAGATCCTCCTTCCTTTTCTATTGCACCAACGGTGGGCAAGCATTCTAAGACATATAAGAAACATCAACAACAACACAAAATTTACCAAAAATCGTACAAAATCCTAAGATATCACACACAATCAAAACTGAACATCAATTGCACACTTAAAACACTACAAGCATCAAATACTGAAATTAAAATATCACACCAACAAAGACAAAAATACTTAATACCTAAACATCAAACATAAAATCTAAAACATCAACAACATTATTTAAAACATCACACCTGCAAAAAAAATATTCTACAGATCCTCTTTTCTTCTCGATTGCAACAACATTGGACAAGTATAAGAAACAATAAAAATAACACAAAAATTAGCACAGATCATAACAAAATCCTAAGATATCACACATACACTCAAAAACAACAAAATAGAACTTCAATTGCACACTTCAAACACTACAAGTATCATATACAAAAATTTAAACATCACACCAATACAGATATCAATACTTAACATCAAACATAAAACCTGAAATATCAACAATAGTATTTATAATATCACATCTAGAAAATAACAAAAATTTACAAATCCTCTTTCATTCTCGATTGCATTAACAATGGACAAGCATTCTTAGACATCTAAGAAACAGCAAAAACAACACAAAACTTAGACAAATTATAACAAAACACTAAGATATCACACACAATCAAAATCAAACATCAATTGCATACTTAAATATGAAAACACCTTAAGCATCATATGCTGAAATAAAAATATCACCCCAACACAGATAACAATACTTAAAGCCTAAAACATGAAACATCAAGATGAAAACGAGAAACATCAATAACTGTATCTAAAACATTACTGCTGAAAATTAAAAAAACTTGCGAAGCCTCCTTCCTTCTCGATTGCAGCAGCAATGAGACAAGTCTTCTTAGACATCTAACAAACAGCAGCAAAAAAAAATATTAACACAAATCCGTCAGCAAAAATAACACAAAATGTTAAAAAATAGCGAAATCCCCAAATATTACTCACTATAACCTACACAAACCCTAGAATATCACTTGAACCAAAGAAGGTAACAAAAATTGAAAACAACAACAAAATATGCACAAAAAATATGAGCAAAGACATTACCTTCAAAGATAAACACAAAATGAATCTCGTATTGTGTTCGGCCACCGGAAACCAAAGCTATAACGAAATTTTCCCAAACAATTTGCCAGAAAACTCCAAAAATCTCAATGAACCACTGCACACAAGAAAAGAGGAAGAAAATGGAGAGGATGTGTGGTTAATTTGAAGAAAATGAGCTCGAATTGAAGGAAGATGGAAGAGAAATGGAGAGGAGAGAGAAGAAGAGATTTATGCTGGAGAGAGGAAAGGAAGAAGAGAGAAATCTTCAGAAAATTATGAGAGGATAATGAAGAAAGATTGATATTTATACCTGGATACAAATGTAAATTTACGAAATTTTACATCCAACCCCTAAATTTTTAAAGCTTCAATTTGAAACCACATTTACAATAGAATCTCTGGTCTCACTGTGAGACAGTCTTATACAAGGTTTTGTCCTATGATCCCATTAAGCGGTATATGGAATTAAGTTGGTCCATCATGTCCCAATGAACAATCTCACCCCTTTTTTCATCATTACTTTGTTTATTTTATGGTTTTTCATTCAACAATTATTTAAACATCAAATTAAATATTAAACTCATATTTCTCTCATGAGATTAGATGTTTGAGAGAAATGGAAATATGTGAACTTTTCTCTTGTTCTAACTTATTTGTGGGATTTTCGGGTAGAGTAAGCTATTTACATAAATTTCTTTGAATGTCTATACCCCATTCTAATTATGGCATGATTTATTTTTGTTGGTTTAGGACTCCTTAGGTCGGGATGTAAGGGTTGGAAAACTCTTATGTTTTGGATTAAGGTAGTTCTAGAAATAGTGTGTTAGTTGTGCTCTTGGGAAACCATAGCTTATAAATCAACTTAGGACTTTGCTTGTCCTTAATCAAGGATGAGTAAGGGTCTAAGTTCAGGGAATTGATGAGACGTAATTTTTATGTCTTCTTAGTACAACTAACACCCATTTTACCTTGTTTATTTGGTGGTTAGTTATATTATTATGTTTTTACGAAATAGAAGTTAAGAATAACCTCGTGTGGCTATTTTCCTTAATTTCCCTATAGTTTGTAGGTATTTAGTGTCTAGCGTGTTCTACCTACAAGATTTGGTCGATTTCTATGTATTTTGTGAACGTATTTGGAAACAAACATAAAAAAGGCCATTCACAAGGATTGTAAAATATTGAAGAGGGTCATTCACAAGAATGGTAGAAGAAGGAAGGCCACTTACAAAGCGGCAGAAGATAGATTAAAGAAGGAAAGAAAAGAAGGCAAAGTAGAGGGTAAAGAATGATCTGAGTATTGAAGCCAAATTCTGAGAATGATTCGAGATGAATTGGTGTCCTTAGATAGAATCATTTGATTAATCTCCACGAGTACTATAAAATCGACTATCAGAACTCTCGAAACATATCAACAGTCCACCCATGTGAGGCAAATCAAGAATCTGCAAATTGTAGCCCGCCCTGCACAAATGACCATCTTTCTCAGGCGGATGAGCGAGCCAAGATCAGAACAGAATACCGAGACCTCATCCACCTGGGCGAGTGCCAATACACTTGGGCAGTTTTTGACAACACTTTTACTTTTTGCTTTTCTTTTCCTTCTCTTGTACACTATATAAAGCATTTTTGGTCACCAACTTCATATCTTTTCCTATTGGCTGAAAATCCTCTTCTCCAAACCCTAGTTTTCCCTTTCTTTTCATCATCTCTCTCTTTGTTTATTGATTAATTTGTCCATGGATGTAGTATGATTTGTATTATCTAAACTCATCTCTTGGGAGCAATTGATTAAGACTTCCAAATCCATATAGTGAGAAACATATATTTCTCATTTATTAATGTTGATTATGATGCATTAATTATTATATGAATGTGGTAAAAAAATTCATTTATGAGATTATATGTTTGAGAATATGAAATATTTGTATGATGTTTTATATGAATTAGGAAATGTGCACAATTTCTCATCTCTTTTGCATGAAATCCTAGAACATGGAATTAGAACTTGTAGTTGTGCAGAAGATGTTAATATTGCTAGAAGAATGTGATAATGTCGATCTTTTCCATGTTTTTCTGAAGGTAGCACTAATGGAAAAGTCTTGAATGTTGTTCTTCCTAGATTAACCATAATATATGCAAGTTGGTTAAATGACTAGACATTTGGTAGAATATTTGTAGGTGTTATCAAGTCTATCGGTTCCTTGTGCATGATACCATTGATGAAATACCTTTAGGCGTCGATTTTTCGAAAGTGATCATTGGTGAGGTTTTCAAATAGCCGTTGAACATTTTTATAGATTACTCTTAAGAAGAACATAAAGTTTATCTTCAAAATGGAAGGTGTAGCATTCACAGGTAATCAAGATGAATAAATGGGTGATTATTTCTATGAAATGTAAGAGGCTTAGAAGGGGAAATCAATTGCGCCCAAGATTTCTTAATTTGTGTTTTAATCTTTTGTTTTTTATTTTGTTGTATGATTAGCGTAATTCCCTTTATATGCAAGTTGTTTTGTCTTTCAATTGGTAATTTAGAAAAACCAAACCAAGACCCCCCCCTTTTAAATTATTTTTATACCGATATACATATATACATATATAAACACACATATATACACATACTCCCTCTGTTTTTCTATGTTTGGCACCGTTTGACCACTATTTTTTCCGTGCAATGTTTGACCATCGATAACTTTTGTTATATATAATAATAGACATCATGTGAGATGGCGATGTATTCTCCGTAACGTGTAGTTTCTGAAAAGTAAAATTTTATCGTTTGTTATTAGACAAAACTAAAGTTATCGATGGTCAAACATGCCTTCAGAAAATGTCAAAAAAAATGTGTCATTGTTAAAGAAACGGAGAGAGTATTAGGTTGTAGATCCAATTTCATTTTACTTTTTGGTGGTGCTGCCCGGCCTTTTTTTAAAATTTAAAATCATCAATGACGGGGATGTTAGGGGATCCGGCGTTGTAGAAGACGAGTACATATATATTTCCTCTGCACTATCTAAGTGGCGCCATTTGAATATTTTTTGTACAAAAATAATATCGAAAGTAGTTAAACGGTGAAGTTTTAGTTTAATTAATGGATTAACGACATTAACTACTTGAAAATTATATAATGATATAATAATAATAATAATAAATAATGAAACAATAATAATAATAATATCAATCCAATTTGAAATTATCTTCTTCACTGAAGATTGAACCGAAAACTAACCCTCTGTGTTCAATCGTCACTCTCCTCAATCTGTTGTAACTCGTCAACTATTTCAACTCTTTTACAAATCTATGAAATCTCTATATATTTCGACTTGATTCTACTACTCCTCATTCCTCAAGCCATAGTATCTCTTTAACTTCTTCTTTTTTACAAATCTATTAATTCCTCTCATTTTTCAATGAGCTTAGTGTCATCTATCATCTAAAATACACAAAATAATAGGTACAATGTTCTAAAATGATATAGACAACTACAATTTAAATAACTCAAATTAATAACTATTATATTGCCAAAGAAAAAATAGTTTTGATAAACTATTGGTCTAAACAACTAACTTTAAAACCACAAAACTTCAACTTATTATTTGAATTAGTTGATGATTAGGCAACGTTAAACAAAACATTTGGAAGGTCAAAGTATAACATACCATACTTTTACGAGCCCACAATATTGACATACTAATCAATTTTAACACTCAAACTTTTAATAAACACAATATCCAAATCCAATTACTATGTCCAGTAATTAAAACAGTAAAACCACAAGTTCTTACATGATTACAAAACCAAAAGAACCTGGTTAAAAAACACGTCCAGATACACCAATGAATCTCCCCAAACCCAATAAAATACCAAAAACTCCAACACAAATTTGAAATCTCCGTTACGTATAAATACGTGCGACTTTCAACACCATGTCCTCATCTTTTCTGCAACCAAGAAAATTCAAATTTCACCAAATGAGGACATAATAGAGACACTCTGTAAACACCCATCTCCCTTTATAAACGTTTGATTCCTCGGACATTAACATCGTACGGACAATGGGGGGTGATTCCGGTGAGATTCAAACGGGTGGCGGCGGTTTTCGACGAGGAAGCTCGGGCGCGGCTGTGCGAGAGCAGCGGCACGGAGCACTCCGGCGGCGGCGGACACAGTTTGACCGATCTCTCCAACCTCGTTGACTCATTCATTGAGGACGGCGACGGAGGGATCGGCTGTGGAGATGATGAGAAGGCGGGGTTGTCGCCGGAGACCAACTGCTTCGACTCTGAGATTAAGGATGCTCTGGAGAAGCTGTTTAGCTGGGAATCTGGGGATGGTGATCGGAAGGTGAAGATGAAAATTCACTCGCTGGTGGCGAAATCTCTGAGGGAGGTTGACGGCGGCGATGGGGAGGTTTCAGGGAAAGATTTTAAACGGCGCCTGATGGCTAGATTGCGCCAGAGAGGACTTGATGCTGGTAATTGTTTATTTTCAGCTCATCATTCATATGTTTAATTACATTATTACAAGCAAATTAAGGTTAATTAACCAAATTATTATGTTGCACATTTTTAAATGGTCACTCTCTTGTCCCAACTTATTTGCACAATTATATAAAAAATGGTCAAATTCAACGCTTAATCAACATTTGATAGATTAGTAAATCCAATCAATCTTAGTTATTGGTGAGGTTCGATCATGATATTACTCCATAAGCAAGATTTAAGTTAATTTGTGCAATTTCAGTTGAAATGTAGAGCAAATTTGCACTTTTATGTATTCTTCTTTTTTAAAAATAAACATGGCAAAAGATGAAATACTTTAGTCCAAACACATCTCTACAAATAGTAAACATGACATTTTCCGCAGGTATATGCAAATCCAAGTGGGAAAAAGACGGTCGGCGACCGGCTGGTGATTACGAATACATCAACGTGAATGCCTCCGGCAGCCGCTACATAGTGGAAGTGTCACTAGCACAAGAATTCACCATAGCCAGACCAACAAACTGCTATTCATCTCTACTGAACATTTTCCCGCACATTTTTGTCGGAAAGCAAGAGGAGCTGAAGAAGCTGACCAAATTAATGTGCACCTCCATGAAGAACTCCATGAAGAAGATGGAGATCGAAGTACCACCTTGGCGGCGCGTGAGCTACATGCAAGCCAAATGGTTTGGTACTTCTTACAGAAGAACGACCAATGAAATCCCGGCCGCCGGAGCTGATCCGATGCTTCATGTGGACCGTCGAGATTTGGTGGATGAATCCCGGAGGAGGAAGAGGTCGGTTGGATTTGCGCCGGCAGCGAACATTTCTTTTATGTGCAGGGAGGGTTTCTCCACCGGTGGCGGTAGCGGCAGTGGGATGAGAGTGGGGAATTTGGCGGCAGTTTTTAATGATAATTCCATAATATCTTGAGTTAAGGTATTCATTAGTGTAAAATGTAGCGGTATAATCCATTTTGTTAATTTGTGAGTTTGGGCTCGAAAGTCGGAACTGTGTGATCTGTAATATGTGGAATATCCCAGTTTATGATGGCCTGATAAATTTGTCTCAATTTTTAATTTTAAATATAAATAATTTGGACATTTTTATAGGTTTTTTTTATACATTTGGCCACTTCATCACTTAAACAAAATCTGTTTAAAGGCTTAAACTTAAATTGATCAGAAGTGAATCATAAGTAGAATTAATTTTCAAGATTTTTGTCCTAAAATAACCCAATATTTTGGTCGAAAGTGTTAATCTAATCTTGTAAAATCTAAAAATACACTTATAATCCTATTATTTGCTCAAAAGTGTCAATCTAACCCTGTAAACCTTAATATAGTCGGAATTTCGCAAATTGGCTACTATATCCCTGCTTCAAAAAAATTTAGGAAAAGTGAAAGGACAATTACATCCCTTCTTTTTTCTTCTTCTTCTCAGATCGGGCCTTTTTTCTTCTTGTGTCTTTTTTTCTCTCCGCCACCAACCTATTTAGTATCCAGCCCATCTATCATCATCGATGTTTATTGTTTACATTTGATTAATTACTCAGGCTACCGTTTATCTTCTTAGCCACCAGTGAATCGCCTCCACCTCGCCATCATTGCTTCTTCTTCTCTTCGTTTGCTTCTTATTCCGGCGTTGGTGGGTGGGTGGCGTTGGTGGGTTTTACCGGGTGGGCTAGGTTCAGGCGGCAGTGGCTAGGTAAAGGCGGGCGGTCGTGGGTTTGGTGGGGTGGGGTTGGTTTAGGCGGCGGGCCGATGGCTAGGGTTTCAGCGCGCGTGTGCGTGGAGATTTGATTCACCAGAGATTCCTCCCATCCATGTCAGTATGGGAAACGGTCCAGTGTTTGTGGACCCGTCGGTGGAGTGAAAGCTACACTTGATGGAGGTGAGTTGGAGGTGATTCCGGTCGATGTTTGTGGGCTAGGTTCAGGCGGAGGTGAGTTGGGGGCGATTCTGGCCGCCGCCGGTAGCGGTGGAGCTGCAGAGATGCAGCGGAGTTGAGGTGGTGAGGCGGGCAGTGTTGGCTAGACGGTGAAACTAGATTCTGGTTGTAATCGGTGGTGGTTAAACCAGATTCCGACCGTCGACGGAGGTGGCGGAGCGACGAAGATTCGGCGACGGAGGTGGTGGTGGTGGATGGGGTTAGAAGATGAAGAAGAAGAACCCCGTGGGGTATTTATGTCATTACATTTTTAGTTGTAATATTAGGGGTATTTTGGTCTTTTTTTATTTGGTCAATGCCGGAAAATACTCAGTCAATGTCGGAATAGTGCCAAAAGGTTAAAACGGCATATTTGATATAAAAGTTAGGGTTATAATCGCACTTTTAGATTATATAGAATTATATTGACACTTTAAAAAAATAATATGGTGATATTTGTA
>JAUOBV010000006.1:449028-459355 GCA_032360425.1 Rubia occidens
GCCTTGAGTTGGACTTTAGACGATACCTTAAGCTCGAAGCTCATGGGCCTCGAAGTGTCGTGGCCCAGGTATCATCAGATGTTATTCATTTATTTTAAAATTTTGAAGATGAGATTTAAATTTGTCACCATCAAATGTTTTTAAATTGAATTAATAAAATGGCACAATTTTTTTTAGAAATTCAAATGAGTGTGGAGGTTGTATTGGGAGAGTAAAAAGTAAAGAGTCCGTCTCTTGAAAGACGGACTTTCCATAAGTTATGGAAAAACTAAAGTTTAAACTGTAAATTTGAATAAATTAAAATAAATTTTTGGGTTGTGTTAATCGGGTTATAAACCTATTACTCCTACATGCTGCATAATAAATTTTTAATATTGCAACTAAAACATTTTACCTTTCTATAATTCCAATTCAACCGTCTATTCATATGCTTATAGAAAGACATTGTTTCCCAAGACTTTGCCAAAAGTAAATTAGAAGTATGAAAATAATTTATAATTTACCTAAAAAGGAAGAAGGCAAAATAAAAAGACCATGTTAATTTTTTTCTTTCCTTTTTTGAAATATTACCAAATTACATATTAACATCCTACCAATTTACATATTAACATCCTAATTAAGAACCTAAGTAGGAGACAACTCCATTAAAGTTGAAGCTCAGTGGAGCCTGAAACTCCATACATTTGAATAATTGGGGACGCCCTTCTGAAAACAAACAAACGCTGCACCATCAACGAACCGCCGTCCGAAACCAACACAATCTCACCATCATTGAGCGCCAGCATATTGGGAAACCACAACGGGCACCAATGACACAGTCCTATAATGATGAGTAATATCTATCAATGAATTATTTTAATATTCACAATTATTGATGGAAATATGTTTTGAACTCTGAAACTCTCAATTATAGATAGTATGATTTTACCAATGAACCAGGCTCAATTCACCGCTCATGTTAAAATTAAAAGTGAACCATTATAAGAGAACGGCAGAGTATATATTACTGCTCTAAACGTACACTGAAAACTATGTAACAAACACATTAATGTAAAAGTGAAATTCAATCTTGAATTCGGAATATTTATCCATAGACGTCACTCTTGGACTTTAAGTCTTTAGCCCAGGGAACCAGTTGATTTGGTTCGGTCATATAAAAACAATATCCATGCTTCCACCACTGCAAATTAGAGTTATCATAATACTTTTCTAGTAATATTTATTAAAATATTACAATATTTTATAAAGTGTTATTTAAATAATCTTTAAAAAATGTTATTTAAATCTTGAAGAATATTGCATTAATTAGATCTAATACAAACATCACTGAAGGTTATACTTGCAAAAGTGTTGCAATATGTTCAACTTGTTATTTGTAGCACTTAAAACAACACTTTCAACTGTAACATTAGCCCTATTTGGTAGCTATGTTCATCGTTGTTTTATCCTTTACAAATTGACACTTTAGTCTCATTCTCTGGAGTTTATCTGAACTGAATCGATTTAAACTGAATTGAAAATAAGTGTGTTAAAATATAGCACTTAATGTATGACTAAACTAAGTTAAATTTTACCAAATTAAATTTACATTGAACTGGATAGAACTGAAATACAAATAAACTCCAAATAACAGGACCTTCATCATGTAAGTATATGTATTGTCGAACTGATCACTAACTTTTTAGAGAAATTTTTTTGTCAACTTTGTCGGATTCAAACTTAGTGACTCATTTACTTTCGATATTGAAACTATATAAGTGTTTGAACAACCATCTAAATCTAAATCAAACCCTATTTCATCAACGGATCCCTTTCCAAACTTCATAGCACATATTTCATAGACTCAAGTAAAATTTGAGACTCTCTATGTCCCAGTTCAACTTGCATACTTTTTGATCGACTTTCTCAAAACACATTTGACCATAAATTTTAATCAGTATATAGATACAAATATCATTATGTGAGATATCATTGAATTCCCTGCATGATGTATTTTCTAAACATCAAATTTTAATACACCATTATTATACATAAATAAGGTTATCGTTGGTCAAACATGGTATGCGAAATCTGACCAAAAAGTGTGCAGTTTGAACTAGGACAGAGGGAGTACATGTCATTTTCACCTTTCAGAAATTATACTCCCTCTATCTCATTTCAAACTGCAATTTAACTATTCATTTAGTCAAAACTTACTATCTTAGACCCTAGAGTTGAATTGGTGCAGATTCATTATAACATGTATTTTCAATATAGGAATCAAATATTTTTCAAGTAGGTGGTGAAAGTTAAAGTGTGCATTTTAAAATGACACTGTGGTAAAAAAAATCATTCGAACATTGTGATGAAGACTTATCTTTCTCCTATGGTCCCACTCCATCTTTTGGAGGATAGGTCGTACTTAACTTGCTTGCATTTCTCAATTAGAAAATAAAATAAATCATATTCCCACGATAGGAGATATGATTTAGTCTGACCTTTCCCTTAAATTTTCAAATACTGAAATTTCTTTTTAACTTTATAGAGGTCCTATACCTTTAAGTTCCTTCTTGGGGTAAATGCTTGGAGCACTAATTTGAATTGATTCTGAAAACTAAAGCATACATTTAAGAGAGTTGGTGATCTCGCAACTTCGACGTGATTTAAGTGTCTTTTCGTTGTTGATCGAAGAAATTTAGCAATTAACTTTTAAAACGGTCTCGAGTCAAAATATTACAACTACGGAGTTGTTGCAACTTGATGGGGATTACTCTGATTAACCCTGAAAACATGGAGGCAGTGCAGTTTCATTCTACTTCAAAACTAGGACAACTCTTGCCCATGACATTCCTCTATCATGTGACCTACAACGATGAGCAGAGAAATTTAGCAATAGACTCAACAAAATTACAGAGTTGATGTAATCCAATGAAGACGATAAATTTGGAGACAATGGTCGAGTAGAAAATTGTCAATATGACATGTAGACTTTAAGCAAGGAACTCCCTGATTGATAAGTTCATTTGTGGAAAGCTCACTTCACATTGTATGAGCTAAATGATTTGTTCAAATTTTAGTTAGTTAGTTAACTAAAATTGAATCGGTATCCAAGTATAAATACTATTATGTGATACATTGTTAGATTCATTGTAACATATATTTTCAAAATATTAAATTTTTAAAAAATTAATTATTTTTAATAGAAAATATTAAGGATCAAATATTTTTCAAGTTAATTGTGAAAAATTAAAATTAAACTTGTATCGGGACGGAGGGAGCACTATTAGTCTCACTTCATACATTTTCCTTGTCAATGTAATAAATAAAAATAAAAACTGTCATAAAAAAATAGGCGGCTGCGAAAGTAAAAAAACAAGACTGGTAAACAAACTTCCAATCGATAAATGTTCGAAGCGAAATATAAGGCCGCAATAAAAGATGAATGGTTCGTGATGCTTTGCTGCAGCAATGTTGGAAAAAGTTTACGATTATATTACTTGCTCAATTAGTTAACTTTCAAGTTAAATCACACGTGTTTTTTTTACTTCCACTATTCCCATATATATAATAAAA
Source organism: Rubia occidens (assembly GCA_032360425.1). Classification (NCBI taxonomy): domain Eukaryota; kingdom Viridiplantae; phylum Streptophyta; class Magnoliopsida; order Gentianales; family Rubiaceae; genus Rubia; species Rubia occidens. The sequence continues at coordinate 452,581 of JAUOBV010000006.1, forward strand.
AAATAAGACAATATTTTTGAAATAAATATAACTAATTACATTTAATTATAAATAAATATTAATATATAAATAAAAAAAATAATATGATATGATATTAAATTCATTGTAATATGTTTTTACAAAATATTATCGTCTCTTTCTAATAAAAGTAAGGGAACCAGAATTTCCCAGGCATAAAATATCGAGATGCTAAATTTATGCATTTGGGCATAAAGGATTCTAAAAATTAGCGTAATAATATTATACAACCTTTATACTCTATTTTTTAAAAATAAAATAAACCTTAAAATCAAGTAAAGTAGATATCAGTATATAAATTAACTTTTCTTGGCAAACCACATTAATATTAACCACCCAATCCAAACCCATTACAGCACTAAAAACCGTATATAATAACGACAAACTTATTAATGAACATTAAACCAGCTAAATACTAAGATATTACTTTAGCAGAATGCATAGGCAACACTGGATTGGGCCACCTCAAACTGTTGCAATTGGGCCCAACTTGGGTACGGTTTCCACGGCCTTCATGGCCTCAAACCTGGGCTCCTTGGCCTGGAACTTGAGCCCAGCATAGAGCTTCATGTAGTCCTCAAACACAAACTTTGGGTAGATTTCATTCTCCTTTGCCTCTTTCTCCACCAACCCCGGCGCCGGAAAGATCACGGCGTCGCTTCCCGGATTGTAGAATGATGCCAATGACATCCTGTTCCCGTCCGGCTGTGCAATCACACGGTGCATCACGCTCTTGTACTTCCCATTCGTGATCACCTGTAACGTTTCCGTTAATACATCCGTTTTTTAAAAGAATAATGCAGTACTTTAAAATAAGAGCCCGTTATGTAATTTTGTAATATGGATCGTGATTCATAACCTGTCATATCAATCATTGAGACCAAAATTACAACTTGTGATTGTGGTGGCCAAAAGTGGGGACTCATGAATAATATGACGTTTCATACTACGACTTGTTGGTTCTCGATTTATAAGAAAAATGTTTATGATATAAAAAACAGTGTTACAAACAGAACTTGTCGGTCAACTACTGCATGTTAACACGTCCATGAGTTAAAAGAATAAATTAGTACTTTAAAATAAGACATAAGTTTGTAATATACAATAATGAGCGTGATTCATAATACGAGTATGTCATTTCAATTATTGAGCACACCCTAACCATATTTCCTTATCTGGTCCAAAATTACAACTTGTGATAGTGCCCGGCAAGAGTGGGGCTCTTGTTATCACGCTATGACATGGTCACGTTTTATGCAGGACCCAGAACACAAAAAATGTTTCAGGTGATAAAAACAGTATTGCAAACAGAACTCTTGTTACCTCAAGTTGATCTCCGATGTTGATGACGATGGAGTGGCGGGTGGGTGGGACATCCACCCACTCCTCATCCTTGAGGAGCTGAAGGCCACTGACCTTATCATCCTGGAAGAGGAGGATGATGCCACCAGCATCAGTGTGTGCCCTAAGGCCCTTGATAAGGTCAGGTTTAGGGCATGGAGGGTAGTTACTGACTTTGGTGCCAAAAGTTGGCCCTTTGGACCCATAAAAGGCCTTCTTAAGGTACCCTTTCTCAAGGCCAAGGTTCTCACACAGCAAGTCCAGTAGGTACTCTGCCAGTTTCTCAATCTGTGAAGCAAACTCCTTCATAACTTTCCTGTTCAAATATTTGGTACAGAACAATCAGATTGTGGTCCTAGTCCCACTCAGTAGGTAAGATCTACCCTATATAGTATGACTATTTCCCAGATTTTGGGGAAAATAAGTCTTGTTCACACCTCAACAAATTTTACTTTCTTACAACAAGGACCAAACAAACGCAACAGTTTCTTACTATGTTTTTGCAAAATTTAGAAACTTACATTTGAATGGAAGAACACGTTACAAATGTACCAAGATAATAACAATACTCAAACAGATAGACAGATAATAACTGTAGATAAAAATTTGTTGGGACGAATTCAACAATATCACATATGATAATATAACTGCTCATATATCTATTCAAATATACAGTTAAATTTTGATGGATAATGGTGCCCGAAAAACAAGTGGACGGACGGAGGGAGTAGTTATTAACCTGTATTCACCGTCGAGATCAGGGACTTCGGAGATGTTGGAAACGGGACGATGGCGCAAGAAGAAAGTGCTCTCCCAGTCGAGATCATCGATCTCGCTTTGAACAGCTTCCAAACCTTTGCTCTCCACCATTTCCTTAAACCTTTGCTCCATACATTTCTTGTAATGCTCCTTAGTTAGCCTCTCCACAGTGTCCATAAACTCCGGGCTTATCCCATGATTCAAAACCTAGTTACCGCAAAACGTCAGCTGATCAGCTGACGAACAGGTAAAAATACAAAACGACAGCTCTGATACCACTTGTTAGAACCCCGAGTTCGGGTTTAGAAGTGATCATACCTCAAAGAAGCCCCAATTCTCACAAGCATCCTTGATGATCTCCATGGTTGAAGCCCTTTCCTCACCATTGAGCTTCTCCATGTTGATGATTGGGAATGTTGAAGCCATTTTTTTTTGTTGGTTGGTTTGATTTCTTTCTCAAGAGTTTTTTTTTGATGTGTTTTGTGTTTGTGGTGCTACGAAAGTATGTGAAGAGTGGACGGGTATTTATAGGCATTTAAAGGTGAAAGCAAAAGATAAGAAAGAATCGATTGGATGGTGGTGTTAGAAAACCAAATCTAAGGATTATTAATTAATTTAATTACATGGAGATCAAATCTAAGGATTATGCAATAATTTTATTTTATGTGTTTGGCATCTTTATTACTTTTAGTACATGAGTTTCCTTGAAGGAAGAAGCGAAAAGGGGGAATAATGGAATATAGCCGACTCAAATAAAAACAAAGATAATTTTATGTGTTAATGATGGCAATTAGGCGTTTATTAATGTACTTTGTTTAAAAGTATACAGTTTTAGAATCATTAAAATATATTATATACTTTTGAAAACGGAATGGTATAAAATGATGCTTAAATCTCGGGTTGCCTATTGAAATGCAACACTTGAAGTTTTATAATTACACAATAGTGAACATCCATAGTTTAAAATAATTTAAATCACTATCATATGAAGATTTTAACAAGGCTGTCCATCTTAAACTAATGAATACTCCCTCCGTCCCATCTATTTCTGCGGAGAGAGAAATTTCACGCTGTTCAAGAAACGTGTTTAACCGTTAATATCTTTACCTACGTATAATAACGACAAATAAAAGGTTAATATTTAGAAACTACTTGTTACGGCGAATTGAACAATATCATATACGATAATATTGTTATTCATATATTTATTCAAATATGCAATCAAACTTTAATAGAGAATAGAGTCAAAAAAATAAAAGTGCAATTTCAGCTGGTACAGTGGGATTTGTTGAAATGAGGCAACGTGACATTTATGTGATAGTATTACTCGATTGTTGTCCTCGTTATGGGTATTTAATTACAATAAACATTATATTTTACCTGCTTAATCATATGTCTTTATGTGATAGTAAGGGTGTAAACAAATCGAGTCGAGAGCGAGTACTGATGTGCTCGAGCTTGAACTCAAAAAAAATACTATGTTCGTGTTCGAGTTCAGAAAATTTGTCTCGATCTCGTGCTCGATTATTTGTGATCTGCTCGAGCTCGGTTCGTAACTCTATCGAATTCGAACTCGACCTTGAGCGAGATTGGTTACCTTCGAACGACCCAATACAACCCTCTAATTTATACAAAATTGTAAATTAAAAATAATATAGTTATATATGTACAAGCTCGTGAAGCTCGAAGAGCCTACCGGACAAGAATGAAGAAGCTCGACCTCGACCTTGCCTAATAATCGAACTAGCTTGAGCTTGACTCGTGTTCGTCTAGCTCGAGTTCGAGTCGAGCTTCTATTCGAGCTGTTTGCAAGTTTTTCACAAACAGTTTGATTCGTTTACACCCTTATGTGCTAGTGGTGAAGCACGAAGGCTGGCTAGCCGATTAAAAGATTCACCAATTTTTATTTTCAAAATTTTAAAATAATTGTTTCTTCATTCAAGAAAAGTGTCGCTCCCGAATTCAACACTGTCTTTGGAATATGAAAATGGATTCCGAATTCGAATCACACTATAAAATTCCAAAAATAACATGCACTTTTGACGTCTGAAATCACAAAAAATCATGCACCTATGGATACTACTCACGAGTCATAGTCGAATTAAAGGTTATTATATCCACCACCTTCGACCGAACTATTTTAAATGCGGTTGAAAAACTACCTTCCTCTGAGCTTAACTTATTTTATGAAAAATTAAAAATGAGTAGGGAAAACTATAAAACTGCACGAAAGAGACTGAATGGAGCCGGATGGGGCCAGACTAAATCTTATTGAAGCAAATTTAAACAGACTGGATCAAACTTAATTGAAAGGGAATGGACTGGATATAACTCGATTGAAATAAACTTTAATGAACTGGCCTGAACTGAACACAACGAAACTGAACAAGGCTAGACCAATTTGAAGCAAACTGAATCGTACCGGACCAAACTGAACCAGACTAAACTGAAGTATACTGCCCTGGACAAAATTGCACTAAAGTGAACTAGAACAAACCCGACTAAACTAGACTAAATTAGTCCAATCTAAACCCTAATAAACAAAACTACACACATCCCACCTAACCCCTATACCCTTAATAAAACCAAACGACCAAACCCCCACCCCACCAACCGTTTCCTTATACTCTTCACTGTATCATTTGCAACACCAACCGCCCCCCTCTACCGAAGATGCCGTCTTCCCCGACTTCACCCACCTCACTCGTAATCGACCTCCGAGCCTCTCTCACCTTGTCACCATTCCCGAACTCTCCCGCCTTTAACACATTTGTCCCCCCTTCCCTACCGAGGCCATGAGCGCAGTGGTCATAGAACTATAGATTTACGTATGTTTGATTAAAGTTGGAAGAATGCCATGGTTGGAATGCATAATATTATAGTTTGATAAATTTAGAGGTTTAATCAAAGGAATGATGAAACGCGTGGTGGTGATGAGAAAAGTGATTATATCGATGAAAGTGAATATGAGAAATGATTATTAAATTGTGTATTTTGTTTTAAAAATACATATTATAAGCGTGGAGTACATATTATAATTGTAGTATATTGATCACGTTCAACTAGTGATGATGGTCAACTACCCAAATATACATTTAATTAAATAGATTAAAAAAATCCAACAGTCAAATTTGATAGTGCTGAACTTAATTTATTGATGTTAAATTCTAATTTATTTATTTTGAATTTAATTTATTGCTATTGGATTTAATTATTAGTACTGAATTCAACTTATGTGTGTTGAAAATAAACCCAACTAAAAAGATACATCTAGGATCATATTCCTTTCTTTTGATTTGTATTAAGTTAAATTATAGAGCGAAGTACATTTATAATCTTACATAATTCACGAAAATGCACATATAACCCTATGACAATTGAAAGTGTAAATATAACCCTAGATAGTTAGTTTATGTGCAAATATAACCTTTTTCCAATAGTTTGAGGCTAGATTATGATGAAAAAATCAATTTAACCCTGGCGGTTTTCAATAAAAAAAAACTGAAAACTCCAAGTTAGGTAATGACCATATTGCCCCCATGCTCCATTTTCACACCTCATGTTCCACACCAATGGAGGACCTGATACTATCTCCTTCTACTACCTTTCCCGAGAAAACACAACACCAACTGCATCCAACCTTAGGACCTAAAGCTTTTATGAGATTGGCCTTTTTCTCGTCAATGGATTCCAATCCGGAGGAATTGATGCCATCGTTTTCATTGCCATTTTTACTTCTTTCAGGTGAAAGTTGAGTTTTTTTTGTAAAAGACAAATCGCACTTTTTTTAAAAAAAAATGGCGGCTATTTGGGGTGGTGCGGGTTGTCATTGAGGACCCAAATTCGTATGGACTGAAACATTCTCTGACCAAGACTTCTGCGTCGGCGAAGGCTCCATTCCCAGAAAGGCCTTCAGAACCAGCTCCCCACGGCAGAGCTCCAGGGGCGGAACTAGGGGGTGGCGAGGGGGTGCTGGAGCCACCCCTACGTTCCGGGGGCACGGAAATTAGTGCTAATGGTCGCCCGGAGCGTCGGATTCCGCCACCCCTTCGATTCCGGCATTTGCGCTAGGTTTCCGGCAAAACAGAACGCCGGAAAAGGCGATCTGTTTGTTTTTTTCCGTTTCCCTCGTCTGTAAAATGACGCAGTTTTACTTGTTTTTCGGGCGAAAAAAAATGGGCCGATTGGGAACCCTAACCTTGCTGAAACCCAAAGGCAATCGCCTTTCTTCCTTCCTCCCGTCTCGCCATTAAACACGCCATTTCTGTTCTGCACTCAGGCTCGGCTGCGCCACCAGTTCACCCCGTCCGTCGCGCCGTCCTCCACGCCTTCTGCCGCGCCGACCTCCACCCCTTGAGATATATCGACATCTCAAGGTCTGTAAGGAATGGTTGGAAGCGATCACCAGTTCCTTTTTCCGGATCAAGTACCTGAACAAGTGGAAGCATAGTTTTCCGGTGATCGGATTCATGCGCCAGTACGGGGTGATTGAACTGTTGGTGACAAACAAGTTGGGTTCCCTTGTAAATAAAACGAAGTTGATGCCCATTTCATTTCAAAATTTCTATTCATATCAAAATCAAGCTCCGGCGATGGCCTCACATTCTGTGTTGATCCCGAGGAAAACATGTACTACGTCTTCAACCTCGCTAGACGG
>JAUOBV010000006.1:777126-794538 GCA_032360425.1 Rubia occidens
GATATCTCACATAATAATATTTGTATCTATATACTTGCTAAAATTTATGGTCAAATGTGTTTTGAGAAAGTTGACAAAAAATGTGCAGTTTGAATTGAGACAGAAGGAGTATCTTATTTGACAAGAATGGGGAACTTCAACTTCCCTTTTTTATTCCTTCACATTTTCAAGCATTTATTTAATTACTTTAGAATGTCCGCTTGACACATTCGCGGATAATATGAAGAAAAGATATCACGAGCTTCGAAAGGTACATGAGATTGAATCTTTTCATTGAAACACATTGGAATGGTACTTATTTAATTAGATTTTCTATTATCAGGTTAGTGTTAATTCTTGTTGTTCTGGGGTCAAAGGTAGACATGTTTTGGGCAAAATGTTTCTTCTCATTTCATTAATGCAAATATAATTTTAATTTTTTTTAAGTGCAAATATATTCCTTGGTTGATATTAAGTCAAACAGTCATACCACTATCACTGAAGACTCACATTGATCAGTCAAATTCTGATATTGATCAAGCTGAAAATCATAATACCCCTGTTTTTATTTTCAATTTTATTTTTAGATTATTTTACTCTTGAAGAGGCTCATCATTTGAACATAAATGAAAATTTCAGAGTTACATCTGCACTTGTTTTATATGGTGGGGTCGGATCAACAATTTTTTTAAAGAAAAAATATGAACTGTTTGTAAAAACCTTAAACTTTATAAGTAATTTATGTTCCATAAAAAAATAGAATAACTATACAAAGAGCATGATACGTCTACTATACCTATCATTGGACAAAAAACATTTTCCATAACTACTATGTCGGAATAATGGTTCAACTAACCAATCTAATCATCTAATTCAATGACATCTACTGGCAAAACACATAGGTTTATTCGCTTTCTTAAACACAAGTAATTTGAATTGAGCAAATATGAGCGGAGGTACTATGTCAGTGCTAATGGCAGCTGGAGGGGTTATGTTACAGTGATGGTTGGGTTGGTGATGGCCTGTTCAGAAAATGATCAGGGGTATATTTGCACTTTTAAAAAAAATGGGTGTTATTTTTGCACTTATCATAAAATTGAGAGGCATAAAATCACATTTTTCGAAATTATATTAGTGCAAGAAACTGTAGTTAAAAGGGGTAAACCTGTCATTTTATTTGATTACGACTTGACTAAAAAATTTAGGTGAGACAAGAAATATATTTGCACTTTCAAAATATTTGATATTATATTTGCACTTATCAAATAAGTGGAGCATAAAAACCTATTTTTCCAGGAAAAAAAATTACTCGTATATGACTTATATAAAGAGTGTACTGGGGAATGATATGGATTATTATATTGTATTGTGACTTTTATTGTAAAGGATGAGTTTTAGTACGAGATAACAATAATGGTATTGTGATCGATTCTAATAATTTTAAAATGTCTAACTTATGTAACTTTTTTAATAATATAAGCATAAAATAAAGAATATTTAATAAATCAGCACTTAAAATATTATTCTTTAATCAAAATTATACATTCCAATATATTATTAAAAGAAGAAAAAAAACTGTTTGTCATGTTTGTGATTTCAAAATTCTGGCTTTATGATCGCTTATGAGTCGGTGGTTTTGGATTCTTCTAGCGTGGCCTGAACAAATACCAACGTCGCTCCCCTTATTAGGCGTGGGCATCGGGTCGGGTTGGGTTTTTCGGGTTTCGGATCTTTCGGTTCGGATTTTTCGATTTTGCATCTGAAAAGCCCAAAACCAAATCCGATTCAAATAACCCAAATAAACCGAACCGAATTTGAAATTCGGTTTCGGTTCAAATTCGGATCTAAACTGAACAAACCGCATTCTTTGATCATTTGGGTTTTTAAGGCCCATATGTTCAAACTTTTGCAAGATAAAATTTTAACTTAAATTGTTGTTTTAAAGCCCATAATTTCGAGGTCATTTTTAACTTTAAATTGCCTTCAACTGGGCTCTGTCTACTACTTGAAAAGGAGGAGAAGTGCATCCTATTTATAAGTCCTTTTTACTTAACACTTTCTAGATATAACCGATGTGGGACTTGGGTTTTGCTAGTGGGGTTGTCTGTGTATTTTTAGTTCAAGAGCTCACTGGCAGAGATACCCAACTTCTTCTGATTCTTCGACGGGATCCCAGTTCGAAGACTTCGAGATTATGCCGGAGTTCAAAAGGGCTTCTTCGAAATCAAACCTTGATCATCTTCAGAATCAGCAGCAGCAGAAGGGTGTTTTTGTGAATTCGCCTTCGAGCTCGGAATCCATGGTGGAGCAAGAACAAGAGCACGATGATCGGCAGCCACCTACTTTTGATGATGCATTTATCAGTGAAGGATTTTTCCAGGGATTGTTAGCATCTGATCTGCTGTTCAGTACTGATTCATCCAGTGATCACTGTAACTGGTTTGAGTATTTCAATGAATGTGGAATTTGTAGGTTCTCACTGAGCCAAGAAATGCATTGGGGAAGCAGTACAAAAAGATGTTCCAGATGAATGGGGTATACTCCTCTTCCCTGTTTTCCTTTGAAGACTTTTCTTTTAAAATGATTATGCTGTAAATCTGTATAATCTCATCACTCGAATTCATTGTTTAGGTCAAGCTGCATTTCACTGAAAGTGCGTTAAGATTGATAGCTAGGAAAGCAATAACAAAAAATACAGGAGCTCGTGGTTTACGTTCCTTGTTGGAGAGTATTTTAATGGATTCAATGTATGAGGTATGTGATGCTTCGTTTACTCAACAAATCTGCTGCCCAAACAGATAATCCAGCACTGAGCAGTAGTGATCTTATGCTATGTACTTCGTTACAGATTCCTGATGTTAGAATGGGCGATGAAATCATAGATGCTGTAGTTGTTGACGAGGAGTCGGTTGGTTTGGAGGGACGGGGATGTGGAGCCAAAATTCTTTATGGTAAGGGAGCATTAGATCGCTATCTTCGTCAGCATAAATCGAAGGAGCCAGAGGTATGTGCCATTGAAAGATATGTTTTGCGGGCTTCAGTGGTCGGTTGAAGACATTTACGTATCTGATTTTCGTCTTCTTTTTGTTACGCCTTTTCACAGGCAACGGCTGAAGGCTCCGATGGAGAACCTGAGGTGGAGCAGGAGCTTCCTTCTATAGTTGCTTTGTGAAGCCCATTTGTAAGTCTAATAATGGTAGTCACGCCCCTGTACAGTTAAAAATAAGAACATTATTTATCAATCTAAGCTATAATTCTGCCACCATTGTTGTGTCTAGTGTTCAATAGCATCTCTTTTAACACATAAAGTCAGATTTTGTTTCATCATCTGGTTTTTAAACTTTCCGTCGATCCCAGTGAATGAATTCCATACTTCACATTCTGCTCAGCGGCGGAACAGATGATAGAAGTTGGTAGGATTTGAAAGGATTAAAACTTTCTTTAACATCTTTATTACCTAAAATTTAGGAATTTAGTTACGATTTTGTTTTTAATTTTCTTTCATGTTAATAGCAAGAAGATAATATCGATAGATGTGATATTCTTTAAATAAAATATAAGAAAAGTCCCATTTAAATTTCAAGAAGCACATGTATACATTCGACAAAAGATGATACATTAGGATCAAGGGGACAGGGGACAAATGTGGCTAAGTTTGCCATTAGAAGTTGACTAAGAATGATTCGTTCTATGTTTCTCCTCATGTTTAACTTCCAAAGCATCTTTTGCCCACCTTCATATAGAGTTAAGACTAATCCATCCTTCTTGTAGAGACAGAGAACCTGGTCTATGGTTTTTCTGTAAAGTTCAAGTTTGATCTTTGTCCATTGTCTCATCATTATACATCCATGCTCTTGTATCAGCCACTACACCGAACTTTTCTCCCAAAACTACCACTCTTCAGTAGAGCTCATCTTCCAAAATATGTAATTTGATAGTGCCCTTGAATACCATCTCCTTTAAACAGAGCACGACTATCTCACAACAGATTTCCACCTCATACCCAACTTTCAAAGCCATAATATAGAGATACCCATCGAGATAAACTCAGTAGGTATAAGAAATCTCATAAGATTAAGAGCTGTTGATTGTGTTCCATGCACTCTCTGATGCTGTAGATACTCGTACTAGTGTGGTATGAGTATTCATACTCAATCTTAACCATAAGGTAGTTTTGGGTGCTTTCACAATAGCCGTGACCCCAGACACATTCAACAATGGACCCGACACCTCTTCGGCCTTCTCCTCGTCTTCATCTGAAGAATCCGTTTCATCGTCATGATGGCCTAATCTAATCCGCGACATTTCATGTATCATTTTGGCTATAGGATTCACCACAAGAATGAATCATTCTTCATACATACCAGCCCTCACCTTGACGAGTATGAATCCACGACATAATGCTTGTATCTTTGCTACCTCCACTTTCAGTTTTTTCTCCCCTTCTTGCTCCTCCCCTATGACAATAGTAGGTTCCTACGGGTGATTGCATCTGAAATTGTTAGAGTCTCACATTGGTGGTTGACAGTCAAATAACTTATCTCTTTGGGTTAGGATTTCTTACCTTATCTCTTTTAGGCCCTTTGTATCTAGCACCTCCTCTTTTTAGACTCAAAACATTTTCAGGAGTCTCCCATTCGGTCGAACGAGAGGGAACAATTAACCATTACATATGAATCATAGATAATGCTTCATTACCCTAAATAAAAAAAAGTTTTAGCTGCTAAACATATTAATAATAATAAACAAACTAATAATAAAATAATAGTACAGTACTAACGTGATGAACAAAACAAGTAAAACTAAAAAGCAAAGAATCAAAGCTGAATGTTTGCGATTCTCATTTGCATCGCACGCAAAACGAGAAAACCAACATCAATTACATATGCTCCAGTCTCTATTATACTGCTTGCGGAGGAGCGATCGAAACAAAGCTGCCGATCCGATAAAAAACCAGGCTACGGGAGGTATTTATAGTTGTTTTACGATAACCCTAATTACAGATCCAACTAAGAAAAGAAAAGTATTATTGGGCTAATTAACTCGTTCTTCATATTGGGCCTTTTATTCTTTAATTTAAACTTCTTAACAAAAACCCAATTGAGTCCAAATTCGAATCCAATTGCTTCTGAGCTTAGGCCAAAAGTGCAAATATAATCCTCAAATTATGCAGTAAAAAGGTTGACCAAACGGTCAACTTGGTCAAGGGTTATATTGGCACTTTCTAATATTGCAGGGTCATATTTGCACTTTCGGCCTAATTGCAGGGTCATTTTAGCATTTTTCTCTATTCTTTAATTTAAACGTCTTCACATGAACCCAATTGAGCCCAAATTCTCATCCAATTGTTTCTGAGCTTAATTCTGGAATAATGTCTCATATCCCTCTACAGAAGGTAAAATAAGAACATTTTCCATTGGACACTTCAACCCGATCACATTTACCACGTCGATGACTTCATCCAGTTCGAGTTTCTTCTTGGTACTCCGAGTTGGATTCTTCGAGGTTTGAATTAACTCTCCAGTTTTGTTCTCCTCTGCCACCTTCTTGTTGCTTTCATCATCTTCTACCTGCGTGACCGGAGACGTGCCTTCAGTAGCATGCTTTTTCATGCTCAAATCTGCATCTTCCCAGGTATGAATTTCTCCATCTTTGTTCTTCGATTTCTTTGTGGTGTTCAAAGTGGGATCCTCCAAGGTTTAGATTAGCTCTACAACTTTGTTCTCCTCTGCTACATGCTCCATGTCAAAATTAGTAGTATGTTAATCATTAATCGTCATGATGGGCGCCACGATGAGTAGCACCACTCGCGGAGGAGTTCAAAAATGGTTGTGTACAGAAAGAGCGGCGGAGGAGCTCTCAGAGCAGAAATGGAAGAGAAATGGGTTCTAGTAAAACATCGTAAGGAAGAAAAATGAGAGATGAAAGAAAGGGAGGAATTTGGTGGGGAGTTCCAGAGGGGAGTAGAGAGAGTGAAACACTGATAATTTCATTTCATTGTTTGACTATATTTATAGTAGTTCAAATGAGGATTTTAGCTTAACTAAATTAATTTAATATTTTAATTGCTAGAATTACATTACTGAAATTAAATTCATTGTTAACATTTTGTTACATTAATTTAATCAGATTTCATGTACTCCGGTCTACTAATAATTTCACAGTTACATGAGTATAATTGGTTACTTAAGTGGATTACATAATTAATGAGTCAATTATTCCCTCCGTCCCAATTCAAACTGCACATTTCACTTTATCTTACTATTCAATGTTCAACTTTGACCGCATATTTGAGTAGATATATAAGCAATAATATTATATTGTTGGATTCGTTATGACAAGTAGTTTCTCAAAAGTAACTTTTTGTTTGCCGTTATTATATGTAGTTAAACATATTAACGGTTAGACAAATTTTTTGATGAGCGTGAAAAAGATTTTGTGCAATTTGAACTGGGATGGAGGGAGTATGTATTTCCTTCTGTCCACGATTTTTTTTTAGAAATTTGACTGGGTTTAGAAAAAAAATTCAAATTGGGATTTCTATTAGATTTTCGTAATGGTGTTTGTTTTATACACGATTCAATTTTGGTAAGTAATGAATTGTTGCACTAAAATTTTCAAAAGTTTGACTGGATTTAGAGAAAAAATTAAATTGGGGTTTCGGTTAGGTATTCCTATTTTTGTCTGTTCCATAACACGATTTAATTTTCACAAGTAATGAATTACTGTACTAAAATTTTCAAAAGTTTGACTGGATTTTGTAAAATTTTCAATTGTGTATGTTACATAGCACGATTCAATTTTGGAATGTAATGAATTGCTACACTAGATTTAGAAAATTTCCCAAATGAAGATTTCAATTTGATTTTCGTCATTTTGTATGTTTAATTGCACGGCCAATTAGGTAGATAATGAGTTACTGAACTAAAGTTTTTAAAACTAAATTTTGGGATAGAGGGAATTGTGTCACTTCCACTATACATTTAATATAGTTATTCCGCACACACGTATACAAAAAAAGTACGTTTTTATTCCTCACATACGTGTGTTTGTTTCATAGCTATGTTAAAGACGTGTGTGCAGAATAACTATGTTAAATGTATAGTAGAAGTGACACAATTCCCTATATCCCAAAATTTAGCCTTAAAAATTTTAGTACAACAATTCATTGCTTACCAAATTGAATTTTGCAATGAAACAAACACAATTACGAAAATCAAACTAAAATCTTAATTTGTAAATCTAATTTAGTGTAGCAATTCATTACTTATTGAAATTGAATCATGCTATGTAAGAGACACAATAGAAAATTTTAACAATCCAGTCAAACATTTGAAAATTTTACCATAATAATTTATTACATAATGAAATTAAATCGTTCTATGAAACCGACAAAATTAGGAATATCTAACCGAAATCCCAATTTTTTTTTAAATCCAGTGAAACTTTTGAAAACTTTAGTGTAACAATTCATTACTCACCTAAATTGAATCTTGAATAAAACAAACACAATTATGAAAATCTAATCGAAATCGAAATTTGATTTTTTTTCAAAATCCAGTCAAACTTCAAAAAATAATTGTGGACAGGAAAAAATGTATAATCTACTCATTAATTATGTAAAATCTACTTTTGTAAAGTAACCAATTATACTGATATAATTGTGACATTATTAGTAGACCGTATGGAGTACATGGAATCTAATTAAATTGATGTAACAAAATTTTAACAATGAATTTGGTTTCAGTAATATGGCAATGCAATTCTAGCAATTAAAATATTAAACTAATTTAGTTAAGCTAAAATACTCATTTAAACTATCATAAATATAGTTACACAATGAAATGAAATTATCAGTGTTTCACTCTCTTTCCTCTCCCCTCTAGAATTCCCCACCAAATTCCTCCCCTTTCTTCCATCTCTACTTTTTCTTCCTTACTTTTTTTTGTTACCTAGAACCTATTTCTCTTCCATTTCTGCTCAGAGATCCATTTCTCATCCGAGAGCTCCTCCGCCACTCTTTCTCGACAACCGTTTCTGATCTCCTCCGCTAGTGGTGGTACTCAGCGCGGTGTTCATCAGACCGATTAATGATCAGTAAACTACAATTGACATGAAGCAGACATCAGAGGAGACAAAAAATGTAGAGCTAATCCAAACCTTGGAGGATATAACTTTGAGTACCACGAAGAAATCGAAGAACAAAGATGGAGAAATTCAGACATTCATATTTTAGCATGAAGAAGCATGCTGCTGAAGGCATGTCTCCGGCCATGCAAGTAGAAAATGAAGAAAGCAATAAGAAGATGGCAGAAGAGAACAAAGCTGGAAAGCTAATTCAAACCTCGGAGGATCCAGCTCAGAGTACCAAGAAGAAACTCAAACTGAGTGAAGTCATCGACGTGGTAAATGTGATTGGATTGAAGTGTTCCCCTGCAACCGTATCCAGACCCCGGGCTGTTTCAAAGTCTATTATGGAAATTTTACTAGTGACAGATTCCTAGAAAACCAATTGCAAAGTAAGATTGATTTGGGCAATCCGTTGTATACCCACGCCACAGGTAAACCTTTGACATTCAGTAATTTGTATGATGGACATCGACGGACTGCCCATTTCAGGTGCAATCACTCGTAGGAACCTACTGTTATCATAGGGGAGGAGCAAGAATGGGAGGAAAAATGAAAGTGGAAGCAATAGAGATACTAGCATCATGTCGTGGATTCATACTCGTCAAGGTGGGGGTTGACATGGATGAAGAAGGATCCATTCTTGTGGTGAATCCTATAACCAAAATGATATATGAAGTGGCACATATTAGATTAGCCCGGTATGACGACGAAATGAATTCTTCAGATGAGGTCGAGGATGTGTCGGTCGGGTAATGTGAAAGTACCCAAGACTACCTTGTGGTTAATATTGAGTATGAATACTCAGAACATGCTAGTACATGTATCTATAACATCAGAGAGCGTACATGGAACACAATCAACAAAAACTCCCAGTCTTATCATGATCCTGATGAGATTTCTTATCCCAGTGGAGTTTATCTCGACGGGTATCTCTACTTTATGCTTTGAAAGTTGGGTCTGAGGTGGACATCTGTTGTGAGATAGCCATGTTCTGTTTAAAGGAGAGGGTATTCAAGGACGCTATCGAATTGCCTATTTTGGAATATAAGCTCTACTCAGGAGTGGTAGTTTTGGGAGAAAAGCTCGCCGTGTGGACTGATACATGATCATGGATGTATAATGATGAGCTAAATGGACAAAGATCAAACTTGAACTTGACGGAAAAACCATAGACCAGGTTCTTTGTCTCTACAAAAAGGATGGATTAGTCTTAACCCTATATGAAGGCGGGCGAAAGGCGCTTTGGAAGTTCAGCATGATAAAAAGAATCACAGAATGAATTAGTCAGGAGGATCTTCCTAGTCATCCTCCGATGAATTACTTAGCCACATTTGTACCCTGTCTCCCGTCCCCTTGATCCTAATGTTTCACCTATTTGATATGAAATTTCGTATTGCTTTTATATTTTAGACAAAGTTAAGGCCATGTTATCTGGAATTTATCTATATTTCAGTTCTATTCAATTCAGTTAATTTTAAATCAATTTAATTCAATTCAGCGTAGATTTAGTAAAATTTAATTGACTTTAGTCATACATTACTATTTTGAAACACAATTATTTTTTAATTAAGTTCAGTTCACTTGAGATCAGTTGATTCAAATCAGTTCAGTTCAGTTCAGATAATTTCTAGAAGACTGGGTCTTAGTCTTGTACTTAATCTTTTTAGCATTTATATAGCATGTTTCCCCCAATGTTGCACTAATTTGATATGACATTCGTATTTTTTTACTTGCATTAATTGTATTATAATATATATTTGTATTGTAATATTCATTTTATAGTTATACGTTCATTTAAAAAAATTATAAACTATATTATTTAATTTTTGTACTATATCAAAGCTTAAGAGGGAGATGGGTAGGGGAACGTGAACCCAATGCCCATTTACATCCGTCATTGAAAATTTTAAATTGTGAATGAAAACAATTTCACAAAAAAAACATGTTGTTTGGAATACCCGAGAAAAAAACAAGCAAAGAAAATAAAGCGAAAGACAAAACACCAAAAATTTACGTGGTTCACCAATTTGGCTACATCAACGGCTAACCAAAATTGGATTCCACCAGAAAGAAAGACCAGAATTACAGATTTTCTACTCTGCACCAATCTTATCTCTTAGAATTAAAATAAAAGGACGAGGCACAATATATAGCCCTCTCCACCATAAATCCTAACGACTTTGGGCTCAAATTTTTTTTGGCCCAAACCAGTACAGGAGACAGAATTCCTAAAAGTTGATTTAATCCCAGTAAAATTTATAACAAAATTTTTAATACTCAATCAAAAGTCGATTAAATTATTTTAAAATTAAGATTTTAAATTTTTATAGATAAACACAATTAACAAAGTGTATGAATAACTTTTGATATTTATTTTTCACACCATCAATTAAGTTATATAATTACATTTGATACAAATATATTAAAAATAATAATTAATAATTACCGGTGTTCATGGGTCTGGGCGGGTCAGATGTCCCAGCCCAAATTGATCCAAAATTTAGGGACAAATGGGTCGGTTCGGGTCAAAATTTCCATAGTTTATGGTCGG
Source organism: Rubia occidens (assembly GCA_032360425.1). Taxonomy (NCBI): domain Eukaryota; kingdom Viridiplantae; phylum Streptophyta; class Magnoliopsida; order Gentianales; family Rubiaceae; genus Rubia; species Rubia occidens. Next base: position 787,787 of record JAUOBV010000006.1, read on the forward strand.
CTCAGGTCGGACTGGGTCATGGGTCGACCCAAATCGACCTAAATCATATCAAAATAGTATTTTTAATTTTTTTATAATAAAATATATTGTTTTTTAAATATAATATTTCAATAATAAAAAATTTATGATTTATTTTAATATATTTTAAAATAAGAATATTATATTATATTTAATTATATATCATTCACTTAATAAAGAAAAATATAATTATTTTTATTTTATTTAGTTAGAATAATTTTAATGTTTCATTTATAAAATATAATTTTACTAAAGTTTATTTATACAATTATGAATATTTATTTCATATGTTAATAAATATACTGTATTATTTATAATTAATAGTAGTTTTGCAAAATTATTTTTAGTTTTATAAAAAATATTAAAGAAGGTTAAACTTGTTAATGAATTAAATTAATGGAGGGTATGTTGTATTAAACTATTTTTTTTTATTTTTTTCAAGAAAATGGGATAAAATTGCAAATGGGTCAAAACAGGTCGATTTGGGTCAAAATCTGACCCGACCCATTTTGACCCAAATGGGACATTGACCCGACCCATATGGACCGAGTCAAAATGGGTCGAGTCGGGTCAGGTCGGGCAATTTGAACACCCCTATTAATAATATAGTGAAAAATTATGATATAAATAATAGTTCATGTATATTAATATTTTAAATATTATTTAAAATTGATAATTAAATATATATTTTTATAATGCAATAATAGAATTCGGACCTTAACGTTATCGAGTGTTTAAAACAAAATGAAATACATTTTAAATATCTTTTTATATTTACATACACTTCACAAATATAATAAGTACAAGTAATAATAATAGGTGTTTATATAAAATATCAAAATTATTGATTAAATGTTTGGTGGAAGTAAGAAAATGTTTATGAGCGTTGAAGAAGAATGTTTCTTAAACCAAGCATTTGTAAATACATCATATTGCAGCCGTATTATAATTTGATGTGTGGCCACGATATTCACGGGAGAGGCTCATAGCATTAGAGATGCTCTTAATTCCCCCACATAAAAAAAATTTATGCTTAAGGACACCTTAAATATTTTAATTCAATACTTGCTGCTAACTGCCTATTGAATACCGATACACTTATTTAGTAGCCGTAACTGGACAGAAAATTAATCTAAATTTAAGCAATAACTAAACACTAATAAAATGAGACACTTACCCTGACTAAGAAACAGTTGACTTCAGAACAATTTTTTGTCTAATCCTCTTTCTTCATGTTAATGCAGATTGTCAATATTTCAGAAAAGGGGAGGAGATAATATTCAGGTTTGCTTTTTGTTCGCCAAACTTTTTACTTGTGCTTTGTTGGTGTGTGTTAGGGAGCTGTAGGAATTGTGCCCTTGAGTTCTCTGAAACTGTTCGTCATTCTTTTCTGTGTTATTCATTGACCTATTACTCTACCTATCCGCAACTTTATAGTAATTTGTAAAAAATCATTCTACACAAAAGGAAACACTCGAATGATTTGAAGTAACAGCATATTAAGTATTCACATGTTTTATTAATGAAAAAAATGTTAACAATAACTTTTTCTTATTATATAGCACTAAGAAATAACTGTTAACCAAAATAGAATTTTTTCCTGGCTTGCATATGTCGAGCTCACTGTATCATTTTTTTTCATAAATAAAACATGTGAGCACTTAATATTCTGTTATTTCATATCATTCAAGTGTTTCCCTTTATGTAGAATGATTTTTTTGAAATTTTAAGAGACTTTAATATTACATCATTAATGATATGACATCGCATCATTTCTACATAAATAAAACACATGAAAGATTAATATGCCTCTTATTTCAAGTCGTTCAAGTTTTTTCCTTCCGATTGCAAGATCATTGAGCGATCATGATGTTCTTGTTCGTGGTCTTAGCCACCATCCTGATTAAACTATGATTTGAGACCCTGAGGGCCGGTTAGTTCATGCCAAAGCTCTCACTGCTTCTAATTGGCTATAGAATTTATACATGTGTTTTATTTATGAGTTATTTTTGTTAGCATCCATCCTAAAGTATAAGTCAAAAATTCAACTCATGTATAACTGGGTAAAGTCATACGAAGCATTTATATGCCCTCTTCCATTTCTGGGTGAAATTAAACAATGAAATGAAATTATCAATGTTTCACTCTCTACTCCCCTCTAGAACTCCCCACCAAATTCCTCCTCTTTCTTCCATCTCTTCTTTTTCTTCCTTACGTTTTTTACCCAGAATCCATTTCTCTTCCATTTCTGCTCAAAGAACTCCTCCGCCGCTCTTTCTGTATAACCAGATCTGAACTCTTCCGCGAGTGGTGCTACTCATCGCGGCGCTCATCATGAGGATTAATGATCAACATACTATAGTTGACATGGAGTAGGAAGCAGAGGAGAAAAAAGCTGTAGAGCTAATCCAAACCTTGGAGGATCCAACTTTCAGTACCACAAATAAATTGATCAAGAACAAAGATGGAAAGAATCAGACCTGGGAGGATGTATATTTGAGCATGAAGAAGCATGCTACTGAAGGCACGTCTCCGGTTACGCATGTGGAAGATGATGAAAGCAATAAGAATGTGGTAGAGGATAACAAAGTTGGAGAGCTAATTCAAACCTCGGAGGATCCAACTAGGAGTACAAAGAAGAAACTTAAACTGGGTTAAATCATCGACATGGTAAATGTGATTGGATTGAAGTGTCTACCTACAATCGTAGCCAGACTCCGAGCTGTTTTAAATTCTTATCATGGCAATTTTACTAGCAATGGGTTCCTAGAAAACCATTTACAAAGTCACATTGATTTGGGCTGTGTGTCGTATACCCTCGTCACATGTATAACTTTGGCATTCATTGATTTGTATGATTGATAGATACAGACTGTCTATTTCAGGTGTAATCACCCGCAGAAACCTATTGTTGTCATAGGGGAGGATCAAGAAGGGGAGAAAAACTGAAAGTTGAGGTAGTAGAGATACTAGCATCATGCCGTGGATTTATACTCGTCAAGGTGAGGGCTGGTATGGATGAAGAAGGAACCATTCTTGTGGTGAATCCTATAACCAAATTGATACATGAAGTGCCGCAAATTATATAAGGTCGGTATGACGATGAAATAGATTCTTCAGTATAGATGAGGAGGAGGAGAAGGCCGGGGAGGTGTTGGGTCTATTGTTGGAATATGTGTGGGGTCTCAGCTACTGTGAAAGCACCCAAGACAACCTTATGGCTAAAATTAAGTATGAATACTCGAACCATGCTAGTACATGTATCTACAACATCAAAGAGCGTACGTACATGGGGAACACAATCAACAACTCTCAGCCTTATCACGATCATGATGAGATTTCTTATCCAAACGGATTTTATCTCAATGGGTGTCTACTTTATTGCTTTGAAAGTTATGATCCAGCCAATTTCTCCTGAAGATATGATAATTTAGGTTAAAATATGAGTTCGACCCATTCCAATTTTTCTGCTACTTTAAATACCCCTGGATATGATAAAGTATTGTGTTTAGTTAATTTTCCTTTCTCATGTTTTATCTTAATTAAATTGCATGCGCTGTTTGTTGTAGATGCAGTGGCGCTGAAAAATGGTGGTGCTCTACTGCCATCGCAAACAGTGTACTTCCGCCCATGCCCAAGTGCCGCTTCTGTGCAACCACAAGCTCCAATCTACAACCAGTCAGAGGTAGGGGGTGGAAGAATAGACCCGTAACCCGCGGGTCAAGCGAGTTATTTATTTTTAACCCGAGTGGGTATGGATAAAGTGGGTAATGGGTCAAATGTGCAAGTGAAAAATATGGGTTGAGTGGGTTGGGTTTGTAGGTTAACCGTGGGTTTGCCCATATGGGCTGGTATATAAACCCATATGGGTCAATATATGGGTTGAAACTCACGGGTTTACCCATATGGGTTGCTCTATAAACCTACATAGCTCAATATATGGGTTGAAATCTGCGGATTTTATCCATAGTGTTAAAACCTGCATGTTTACCTATTTTTTACCTGTGAGTTGAATGATGTTTGAGCTGCGGCTTGAGTGGGTTTCAACCCGAACCCACTTTTTGACTTGTCATAAAATGTGTCAAAATGGGTTATACCCATATTTTTTAATTACCCATTTTACCCAACCAATATTCAACTTATCCACCCATTTGCCACCCCTAGTCGGAGGCATTGTGTTTTAATTTTTATGCTATGATGTGCATGGATGGAAAGTATGTTTTATGAAGAATTTGGTTGAGAATATTGTTTTGATCTTGAATACGAAGAAGTATGATTTTAATTGGTTATTGGAAGATTGAACGGTGATTCTGGAGGAGGTTTACTTATTTTGAGGGTCCCGTTCGACGGAATAGGAGAGGTCCAAAATTGTTTTTTTTAAAGTGAGTATCAGTATTAGGAATTACAAAAAAGAAATAAAAAGTGTAGTGATGATGGGTATCGTTTGGAAAAGAAAGAAAAAAAAGAGGGAAAATTTCATATGATTTGGTAGATGATTTTGGTGGACGGTTGTGATGGATAGCTTGATAGAAGGATTCTTACTGTTCGAGTTCACGAGTTGCATACACATAATTTTTGTTATATTTTTTAAACTTGGGATTCCTTTGGATGCCTCCTCGATTTTATGTCCTAAAGCCACGTTGAAACCTTTTTGGAAAACCATCCTGACTTGTGCAGAATTTTGAATCATATTTCACTTATTAATAGCATGCTATACTTGTGTTTTTATTGTGAGTTGTCCTATGGAATAGAGTAGGGAGCGTGTGTGAACACATGACGTGAGGAATAAAATGATTGTTTGCCCAATTTTGAAAAAGATGAAAAGATATTACTTGTGTTGAAGTTCTTGGATTTAGATTGTGGTAAGACGGTTGGTTCCATAGTGAATGATGTTTGATTTGATTTTGTGAGAATATTTTATTTTGCTAATGATTTTTGTGGTATTACATGCTTGAGGGCAAGCACGATTTAAGTGTGGGGACGTCTTGACTGGGTGTATTTTATACGCATATTTATGTGCTTTTATGAGCTTCTTTTGCCATTTGATGTGCACGTAGGTGTGTTTTTGTGCAGGAAATCATTAGATTGTGCGCGGAGGATGAGGAACGATAAACTATACTCTTTTTCCCTTAACCGTGGTTTTTTCCTGATAGGGTTTTCCCGGTAAGGTTTTTAATGAGGTAATGTTCTCCAATAGAAAATGTTCTTATTTTACCTTCCGATGAGGGATATGAGACATTATTCCAGAATGAAACTCATAAGCAGTTGGATCGTGCTACGAAGAATTTGGGCTCAATTTGTTTCATGCTAATTGATTTATTATTGAGCTTGTGTTCATATAAATTATTAGATAATGTGGATTTACCTATTGTCGGAATACATTTTCATATTGATATTTGTGTTTATTTGCATTCAGAGTTTAGTTTTATTCTTTTATTGTTTTCTTAGTTAATAAATTGTATTCACCATCAAATTAAGGTGTGGTAGCTTACTAACAATTGAATCTTTAGAAAAAAGAATTTGTTTACACTGTTCTCTGTGGGATCGACCTTTCTTACTCTATACTTGAATTTAAATCTAATAAGTTAGTAGGTTTATATGGTAGAAAAATGACCTATCAACGGTCTCATAGGAGACAGACTCTTACTTTATAGTTGATTTTTTTATATTTCTTAACTTTGTAAATATGCTAATGTTAGTTACTTGATATGATGATTCGAGAGATGAATTAATGCTTTCCGGAATCAAGTTAAGAGTTTTAAAAAGGTATTGTGCATCTTGATCCCTAGGATTCATTTTCTAAATTTGACATTGGTGCAATACTTGAGTAAGAACTTCAAACTTACATTCTTAATGTACAAGTCGGTGAAGAATATTTAGCGATTGAGAACTTGAGATATCCTTCTAAGAAAATGGTTAGTACATGTAGAGATTTTTTTCTTTTTATGTTGACATATTGTTTGATTGAATTAACGTTGATGCTACCTGTTGCAACTAATCTTGTAGAAAGAGTTTACTCTGCAATGAAAATATCAAGATTGAGTTACAAAATAAAATAGGAGATGAATGGTTGAATGATACCATGGTGGTGTACATTGAGAAATAGGTGTTTGTTGGAATTGAAAATAATAAAATTTAGAAAAGGGAAAAATACAAAAATAACCCTATTATTTTTGCAAAAGTGCTAATCTAACCATGTAAAATTTAAATGCGATTCTAACCCTAAGTTTTTCAGCAAATGTGCCGATATAACCTTTTCGCATTATTCTGGCATTGACTTGACATTTTCTGACATTGACCAAGCCTAAAAAGATAAAAATATTTCTAGTATTAAAACTAAAAACTAAATGACAATACTACCCATAAAGTTCTATTTCTTTATCTTCATCTTCAAAACCTGCTCCTCTACCACCCGTCGTCTGCCCAGCACCACCACTACCATCTCCCCTGTAAACCCAAGTACCACCACCACCTATCCAGCATATCTAGCGCCACCCCAAAGCAACCTCTCTCTCTTCCATTCCCCAATCTCCGATGCCACCACTCATTCGCCCGCCGCCCAGAACCATTAGAATTCGCCTAGCACCACTCTCCCAACCCCACCCTTCCCCGCACCACCGGTCACCACACACTCATACACCCCCCACCCCACCTACAACAACAACACCACTGCTCACCCTCTGCCTCAACCCTAGCCCCACCTACAATAACACCTCCTCTCTAAAACCCTAACT
>JAUOBV010000006.1:926868-942937 GCA_032360425.1 Rubia occidens
TTGACGTGTGAATGATCTCTTAAGTTCCTTCCACACCCTTTGATCACTGTATGAATTGGATGCGGATTGGGTGAGTTTGGTTGGTAAGGAACATAATTATGAAGTAATCCCGTTTCCAGTGGCTTCTTCCACCATTAGAGGGTGAAGTGGATCGAGTTTGATCACGGTAGTTCAAGTATCCGGATGCATTGGTGGCCCCGATGTTGTGTACTACTTTCCGAGTGCCTGTGTGGGTTTAAGCAGGGTGTATATTGTTGTGCAATTTAGTTGAGATTTGCACTGATACGACTCTTCGATTGGAATTGTCATGCAGGTACATAGTAGGTTTTCAACCAATACGTTTCCGAGCTGGGATCGTGCTCAGCCGATGCGTGTTTTGGGTCACAATGGAGAGATTAACACCCTCAGAGGAAACGTGAACTGGTTAGTGTCTCTACGTACTCCTTTTAAGACTGGTATCAAAACCTTGTTTTTTACTATCACGAGCTATTTAGACCTTTTGACCGAGGGAGATAGAAAAGCCTTTTGTTTGAGGCTAAGATGATTTTGTTTCTCTAACCCAGGATGAGGGCTCGTGAGGGTCTTCTCAAATGTAAAGAGCTAGGTTTATCAGCATCCGAGATGAAGAAGCTTCTGCCAATTGTGGATGCCAGCTCGTCTGATTCAGGTTGGTTGATCGGTTTCTTCCAAATGTTCTTGACATATTCTTGAATTATTGATGCAAAGTGGTTATCTCCAATCTTAATCATAAATGTCAGATAAACTCTTACATACACGTAGCATGTTTATATAGTTTAGATTTGAGAGGAAGATATCGTATCTCTTTAATGCTTCTGGTATGAATCTCAATATTTTTTTTTCTTTCTTTCTATTTATCAGGAGCTTTTGATGGTGTTCTTGAGCTTTTAGTCCGAGCTGGTAGAAGTCTTCCAGAAGCTATGATGATGATGATTCCCGAAGCCTGGCAAAATGACAAGAACATTGATCCTAGCAGAAAAGCACTATATGAGTATTTCTCCGCCCTTATGGAGCCATGGGATGGGCCTGCTCTCATATCATGTTCGTACTACTAACACTATGAATATTGGATTTCAATGATTTTCTTCTCAGTACATTCCCGTGCTGATATAAATGTTGCTTGTAGTTACTGATGGTCGCTATCTTGGAGCTACACTTGATCGAAATGGACTGCGTCCAGGCCGTTTCTACATCACACACAGTGGGCGTGTTATCATGGCTAGTGAAGTCGGGGTTGTAGATATTCCACCCGAAGATGTATCAAGGAAAGGGAGACTCAATCCAGGGATGATGCTTCTAGTGGATTTCGAGAACCATGTAGTTGTAGATGACGAGGCCTTGAAGCAGCAATATTCACTTGCAAGGCCTTACGGTGAGTGGCTCAAAAGGCAGAAGATTGAACTGAAAGACATAGTTGAGTCTGTTCCTGAATCTGAAAGGGTTGCTGCACCAATAACCGGGACAGTATCCGTGAGTATATCTTTCAGTGAATGAATTGATTTTTCCATGTTTTTGGTTTGCATTTTATACCTCCCCCTAACGCTTCGTGTTACCTTAGGCATCCATCGACGACAGCAGTATGGAAAATATGGGTATTCATGGTATATTAGCTCCTCTGAAGGCTTTCGGGTATGTAGCCACCTCTTCTGTTAATAGTCCTTGAACACCTCTTGGCTATTTGTATTTACCTTGTGAACATATACATAATTGTATCGATTCACTTGCAGATATACCGTTGAATCCCTGGAGATGCTGCTACTACCTATGGCGAGAGATGGTGATGAGCCTCTTGGTTCAATGGGGAACGACGCTCCTCTGGCTGTCATGTCTGATAGAGAGAAGCTGACATTCGAGTATTTCAAACAGATGTTTGCTCAAGTGACCAATCCACCGATTGATCCCATCCGAGAGAAGATCGTTACCTCCATGGAGTGCATGGTTGGCCCGGAAGGCGACCTTACAGAAACCACAGAAGAGCAATGCCATCGCCTTTCCTTGAAAGGCCCAATTCTGGCTATCGAGGAAATGGAAGCTATCAAGAAGATGGACTACCGAGGCTGGCGCAGCAAGGTTTTAGATATTACTTATCCTGTTGGCCGTGGTACCGCGGGATTGAAGGAGACACTTGATAGGATATGTTTGGAAGCACATGATGCTATTAAGGAGGGTTATACAACCATAGTACTTTCAGACAGAGGTAAACTTATTTTCCACTGCAATCTTGAGTAAACTCCAAAGAATATTTGTGAGAAAAGTGCTTTTATAACCCTACCTACTTGATATAAGTGTCAATGTAACCCTCAGATAATTTTTAGTGCAAAAATAACCTTGCCTAGTTGATGTAAGTGTCAATATAACCCTATAAGTGATCCGGTGGTCCGGCAAAAATCCGGCGACATGTGACGGTCCGGCGAAAATGGGATCTGAGGGCTATATTGGCACTTACATTAACTGGTTATGTTATTTTTGCACTAAAAATTATCTGAGAGTTATATTGGCACTTGTGTCAAGTAGTTAGGGATATAATGATATATCCCTAAATATTTGTTGATGCTTGATTTGTTTTGATTTGTGTAGCCTTCTCGTCAACTCGAGTTGCCGTGAGCTCATTGTTGGCTGTTGGTGCTGTTCATCACCATCTTGTAAAGATGCTCGAGCGCACCCAAGCAGCGCTAGTTATCGAATCAGCTGAGCCTCGAGAAGTGCACCACTTCTGCACTCTGGTAGGATTCGGTGCAGATGCTATTTGCCCCTATTTATCCTTGGAAGCCATTTGGAGACTCCAGGTTGATGGAAAAATTCCACCCAAGGCAACTGGTCAATTTCATTCGAAAGATGAGCTTGTCAAGAAATACTTCAAAGCAGTCAACTATGGCATGATGAAAGTTCTTGCCAAGATGGGAATATCAACTCTGGCATCTTACAAGGGTGCTCAGATTTTCGAGGCGGTTGGACTTTCATCTGAAGTCATGGAACGGTGCTTTACTGGAACACCAAGCAGAGTCGAGGGTGCAACTTTTGAAGCTCTTGCACGCGATGCACTCCGGTTACATCAACTGGCATTTCCATCAAGGTTTTTCCCTGCAGGAAGTCCTGAGGCTGTAGCCCTCCCAAACAATGGTGATTTTCATTGGAGGAAAGGTGGTGAAATTCATCTGAACGATCCTCTTGCTATAGCAAAGCTGCAAGAGGCAGCCAGATCTGACAGTGTAGCCGCTTATAAGGAGTATTCAAAACGTATCCAAGAACTGAACAGGACCTGTAATTTAAGGGGACTTTTGAAGTTCAAAGATTCTGCTGTTAGTGTTCCTTTAGAAGAAGTTGAGCCGGCTAGTGAGATTGTGAAGCGGTTTTGTACTGGCGCAATGAGTTATGGATCAATATCTCTTGAAGCACATTCAACTCTTGCTAAGGCTATGAACAAAATTGGTGGGAAATCAAACACAGGTATGTCATTTGTCTCTTCTTGAATAAGCCTCATTTTTCCGTGCATACTTGTATTTACAGATTGTTATAACGTTATATGTTTTACCAGGCGAGGGAGGTGAACAACCGTCTCGGATGGAGCTTCTTCCAGATGGCTCACCAAATCCCGAGAGGAGTGCAATTAAGCAGATTGCGAGTGGAAGATTTGGTGTGACAATTTATTACCTTTCAAACGCCGTTGAGCTGCAAATTAAAATGGCTCAGGTACAGTTCTTGTTTCGTAGTTCTCCATGAATACATTTTGCTCATCCAAACCTTTAGCATGCCTTCTCATGTACATTAAGAGCCTTTTGTTTACGCTGTCTTCAAATCATTACTAGCTCATACCTGACATGTTTAATCTGTAAAGTTTATTTATCTGTAATTTTTGCGTATCATTCCAGGGAGCAAAACCTGGAGAAGGTGGTGAACTTCCGGGCCACAAGGTTATTGGTGATATTGCTGTGACTAGGAACTCTACTGCGGGGGTTGGTCTGATCAGCCCTCCTCCACATCACGACATTTACTCAATCGAGGATTTGGCTCAACTGATCTACGATTTGAAGGTAATTTTATGGCACGAGTTTAGTCCAGTGATTTAGGATATTTAGTATGTTTGGTCTGAACATAGTCAAAGTTGCTGTCATCTGATTTTTCTCCCTTGAATTCTGCAGAACGCAAATCCTGGTGCTCGAATTAGTGTGAAACTAGTTTCTGAAGCAGGCGTGGGGGTAATTGCTAGCGGTGTTGTAAAGGGTCACGCTGATCACGTCTTGATCTCTGGTCACGATGGAGGTACTGGTGCCTCACGATGGACTGGAATCAAGAGTGCGGGGGTACCGTGGGAACTTGGTCTAGCCGAAACCCATCAAACCCTAGTTGCTAATGACCTCCGTGGGCGAACAACTCTTCAAACTGACGGTCAACTGAAAACCGGAAGAGATGTGGCCATTGCAGCTCTCCTTGGAGCTGAGGAGTTTGGCTTTAGTACCGCTCCCTTGATTGCTCTTGGCTGCATCATGATGCGAAAGTGCCACAAAAACACTTGTCCAGTGGGTATTGCCACCCAAGATCCAGTCTTGAGGGCAAAGTTTGCTGGAGAACCGGAGCATGTGATAAACTTCTTCTTCATGTTGGCTGAGGAGGTGAGGGAAATCATGTCCCAACTTGGTTTTCGAAACATTAATGAGATGGTTGGCCGCGCTGATATGCTTGAACTCGATGAAGACCTGACCAAGAACAATGAAAAGCTAAAGCATATAGACCTCTCACTACTTCTTCGACCTGCTGCTGATATTCGACCAGGTGCTGCTCAGTATTGTGTCCAGAAACAGGATCATGCTCTCGAGTTGGCCCTCGATAACAAGTTGATAAGCTCAGCCAAATCTAGCCTGGAGAGAGCAATTCCAGTATACTTCGAAAGCGCTATCTGCAATGTGAATCGGGCTGTGGGAACGATGCTCAGCCATGAAGTGACTAAGCGATATGGCATTGCTGGGCTTCCACATGATACAATTCATGTGAAGTTCAATGGTAGCGCCGGGCAAAGTTTTGGAGCCTTTGTTTGCCCCGGGATAACATTGGAGCTTGAAGGCGACAGTAACGACTATGTTGGAAAGGGATTATCAGGAGGGAAAATCATTGTTTATCCTCCTAAAGAAAGCACCTTTGATCCCAAGGAAAATATTGTGATCGGGAATGTTGCCCTTTATGGAGCAACTACTGGTGAGGCCTACTTCAATGGAATGGCGGCAGAGAGGTTTTGTGTTCGCAATTCCGGGGCAAAAGCAGTTGTAGAAGGTGTCGGTGATCACGGATGCGAGTATATGACTGGAGGTACTGTTGTTATTCTAGGGAAAACCGGTAGAAATTTCGCTGCTGGAATGAGCGGTGGAATTGCTTATGTTCTTGATGCTGATTCCCAATTTCGGTCTCATTGCAACGCTGAGCTTGTGGATTTGGATAAAGTCGAAGAAGAGGAAGATATCATGACTCTTAGAATGATGATCCAGCAGCATCAGCGCCATACACACAGTGCACTAGCAAAGGAGGTGCTTGCTGATTTCGACAATCTTTTGCCCAAATTTGTTAAAGTATTCCCCAGGGATTACAAGCGCATTCTGGCTACAATGAAAGAGACCGAAAAAGCCAAACTTGCTGCAAAAGAAGCTGAAGAGAAAGAAGAAGAAAAATTGATGAAGACAGATGCTCTTAAAGCACTTAAAGATATGGCAGCTAAAGATCAAGAAGTTGAGCTGGTAAAAGACTTACCTTTGGTTCTTAGATTTGATCTTTAAAGCTATCAAAGTAGATTCATACTCTATCTGTAATTAATAGGTACAAAAAACTAATCAAGTTAAGAGGCCAAGTCGCGTGGCTGATGCTGTGAAGGAAGGTGGCTTTAAACAGTATGAGAGAGAAGGTGTTTCATATAGGGATCCCAATACTCGGATTAACGATTGGAAAGAAGTAGCAGAAGACCTTAAACCTTCGCCACTTCTTAAAACACAATCTGCTCGATGTATGGATTGTGGCACACCTTTTTGTCATCAGGTACTACTCGATTTTTCTCTCTTGGTCTATAGAACTTTCTGTCCTTGCTCCTTCTTGCTGTTTATGAACAATTTGCATCCTTCATTTCATAATAGGAGAACTCAGGTTGTCCTCTCGGAAACAAGATACCCGAGTTCAATGAGTTGGTATACCAGAATAGATGGCGTGAAGCATTAGATAGGCTACTGGAGACTAATAATTTTCCCGAGTTCACTGGCCGAGTATGTCCTGCACCTTGCGAAGGTTCTTGTGTACTAGGTATTATTGAAAATCCCGTCTCCATCAAAAGCATCGAGTGTGCCATCATAGACAAAGGATTTGAAGAGGGATGGGTGGTTCCACGACCTCCACTGAGGCGAACAGGGTATGTTCTTGAACTTTTTAATGCAATGGGAGTATCGATTCTTGGTCTACTTCATAAATGCTGTCAATGATTGCCTTTTTTGATAAGTCAACTAATACAATTTTCTTTTACAGGAAGAAAGTTGCAGTTGTTGGAAGTGGACCGTCTGGCTTGGCTGCGGCCGATCAGTTGAATAGGATGGGCCACAGTGTCACGGTGTATGAGCGTTCTGATCGCGTTGGTGGTCTTATGATGTATGGGGTTCCTAACATGAAAACCGACAAAATCGATGTAGTCCAGAGAAGGGTTAACCTCATGAAAGAAGAAGGTATCAACTTTGTTGTTAATGCCAACGTTGGAAAAGATCCTGCATTCTCCTTGGAACAGTTGCGCGAGGATAACGATGCTATTGTTTTGGCTGTGGGAGCGACAAAGCCAAGGTTAGTTGATTTCTTCGAAGATTTTATCACAATTTAGTCGCAAATGCTAAAAAAATCGCAAATGCTGTTGCAGAGCCCTTCCTGTTCCTGGGCGGGAGCTCTCGGGTGTCCATTTTGCCATGGAGTTTCTCCACGCTAACACAAAGAGCTTACTAGACAACAATCTGGAGGATGGCAATTACATCTCTGCAAAGGGAAAGAAGGTAGTGGTTATTGGTGGTGGTGATACAGGTACTGACTGCATCGGTACCTCCATCAGACATGGTTGCACCAACGTTGTAAACTTGGAGCTTCTTCCTCAACCTCCGAATACTCGTGCTCCTGGAAACCCATGGCCCCAGGTTTGTCCTTTTTCTTTATTAAATTGTGCTTACATTGTCCTATCTGGCCTTGTAACGTTATCTTTCTCCTTGTGTTCACAGTGGCCGCGCATATTCCGCGTGGATTATGGCCACCAGGAAGCTGCCGCCAAGTTCGGGAAAGATCCAAGAACCTACGAGGTACTAAGTAAGAGGTTTATCGGAGATGAGAATGGCATCGTTAAAGGACTCGAGATCGTGCGCGTCCAATGGGAGAAGGATGTCAGTGGAAGGTTCCAGTTTAAGGAAGTTGAAGGCTCAGAGGAGATCATTGAGACTGATCTAGTTCTGTTAGCAATGGGGTTCCTCGGTCCTGAATCGGTTAGTATTCTCAAACCTTGTCTTAATTTGTGATATAATCATTGGTTTTTGCAATGTTGTGAATCATTTCAATAATGTTGTTCAAACAGACAATAGCAGACAAACTCGGGTTGGGGAAAGACAGCAGGTCGAACTTTAAGGCCGACTACGGGCGGTTCTCAACCAACGTGGACGGGGTTTTCGCAGCAGGAGATTGCCGGCGAGGGCAGTCGCTGGTTGTGTGGGCCATCTCAGAAGGGCGGCAGGCGGCTGCGCAGGTGGACAAGTTTCTGATGAAGGACGAGGTAGACTTCAGAAGCGATAGCAGTAGATTGGGGAAGGTACAAAAGCAGGCAGTAAGCAGCGTATAATTTGTTTGGCACGAGAAACTGGTCATGGCTTTGGAAGATCATCGTCATGGAAGGGCAATAAGAAGATACTCCGAAGGATTAGTGTAGGTTTGGCTAAGGAAAATTAGTAGGGTAAATGGGTTTGTTTTTTTCTATATTGTTCCTGTGTTGATAGGTCTATTTCCTCAGGGTTGACTTAGTGCGAAAGGAATAATGTATAGCCTGGACTTCTTGTTTTGGAACCGATTTTCATACATTCATCTTTTAGTTAGCCCGATTGTCAAGTATCGTCTCTTGCATAAGTAGTTCTAGCTACGCATTGAATACTATTGTATTTAACTAAGTATCAGAGCACGCATTTTGTTGAGGTGTTCAGATTGGATCTTTAGCAAATTTTCTCATTGGCCTATTTGGAAGCATGTTTAATAAATTGAGAAGATGACCAAATTTTCCGTCACGTGAGTGAGAAGTTGATAGATTTTGTTTGTTTGTTTGTTGTGTGATAGAGCATTGACTCATTCCATTATTATCAATTGATTTTAAAATTAAAATCTTTCAAATTCAAGGGGCTTTATAGAAAAAGGTATACAAAATTGAAGTTTATTCACTTCTGACATTTCAGAAAAGATATTTTTCTGTTACTCTCTTCGCATTAGGAAAATCCTCCCACTTTCTCTTTTAGTCTATTTCATGCAACTCTGTACGCTTTCCTTTTCAGGAAATGTTCAGCATGTGAGATCACATTATTATCCTTACAAAATTAAAATTTCACACAATTATCATCTCAATTTCCTTCATCCAAAAAACCGAGACCCTATATTTCCTCTATCATCACAAATTTCCAATCCTATCATCTCAAATTTCTAAATCTGAGACCATCCCCCCACCTCAAAAATCTCCCCTCCCCCCGATTTGATTCCCTCGCTGGAACCCTAAACCCCCCAATCTGATTCTGTTGTTGTCGTTGTGGAGACCAACCCCCATCTGAGCGGAGAGAGATTGGAGGGGATGTGCCCGAGGTTGTCGAGGAAAGAGTGCAAAATAAAAGAAAATATCAATTTATAGTAAATGCGTCCTAAATAACAAAACAGATGGAGTATTATCAAGCAAAAGGAACCATTCTACAGCACCTCTTTACTTGGTCACCTTTGCAAGCTTATTAACAACGATCTATAAAAAATAGTCACACAACGGCTCGTGGGCCAAGACATAAAGTAGCCCAGTGGGCTTCAAATTTACAAACAGAATTGGATTATTGAACCTGATACTCACCACGTGGCAATCTTCTGAACCAGCCAACCCAACCAAACTATTCAGCCCTCTCTCCCCGCCGACATTCCTTTCACTTTTCCCTCTTTAAACCCCCAAAGCCGATAAAAGACGGCAGTTTCCAGCAATTTTCCGGCAGTAAAATGGCTTCCAAATTAGGTCGTTCCTTCACGTCGATGATCATCGAGCAATCCGCCCCTAGATTAGGACTGTCCTCCGAGGTTTCCTCGATCGCGACGAATCGACTGGTTCACTCATCGACTCGGATGCTCCAGAATCAGCAGGACGCGGCGGCTCCTCCGCCGCAGCACAAGGAGGAAAAAGATAAATCTGCGTCGCAGAAGGCGGACGTTGAGGAGGAAGATGAAGATGACGATGACGGTGGAGAGCCCGTGAATAAAGACACTGGCGAGATCGGCGGCCCCAGAGGCCCCGAGCCAACTCGGTTCGGCGATTGGGAACAGAAGGGTCGCTGCACGGATTTTTAATTTGTATGAATTTTCTGCCTCTTCAATTTATCAAATAAGAAATTGATTAGTTAATGCAAATTTTCTTTTAGGTGTTTGATGAAAAATTTGTTATGAAAACAGAGGAATACTTAGATGCTCTTTGACTTTTGGTGTTCTTCACCAATTTGATCGAATCAAATAGTTGACTAGAGAGTTTGATTGTGTTAAAGAAATTGCAGTTTTGTCTGAATAGAAGAATGTCTCTTTCCTTTGCAACCATATATCAATCTCCGAGTCAGTTTAGTTTTGGCTATTCTGCTTCATTTTTGTTCAGAACCGATGGATTTTTAATTAGAAACGATGACTCTAATATGATATCAGAGTCCACTTAGGCCTGCTTCCTGTAGAAGCTCGATTCTCAATAGAAGCAATGGGATTTAAGGTTTCGAGTCACTTTTACTTAGCAACGATTGATTTTAGGATTGAACTGATAGGTTTTAATTTCTTATTCCGAACATCTACATCATTAGAGGGTTGAATAAGCATTTTTCTTCTTCGGTCCCTCTTAATTTAAGCTAAGCCACCCCATTTTCAACCAGGATTTAACACTTAGCAGTTAGCATACCCCTTTTTCTTCAATTCATTTATTCTGATTAGCACTTGTTCTAACAACAACATCGTCTCCAGACCATCATAGACCCAGGCCATTATGAAAACTCATGCTCTGATCTTCACCTTCTTCTTGATCCTGCCCCTCTCATCCGGCCAAGATGACTGCAGAAACTCGATATGCAACCGGGACGAGCCGCCAATCCGATTCCCATTCCGGTTAGAGGGGATCCAACCAAACCGGTGCGGCTATCCGGGTTTTGATCTAACCTGCGACAGATCCAGAATCACAACCCTCAGGCTCAAAAACTCATCATTCAGCGTCCAGAACATAAACTATATCACTCAACAGATATGGCTGAACGATCCCAACGAATGCCTTCCTCGACTCCTCCTAACCTTAAACCTTTCGGACACTCCATTCGAAGGCGCCTCACAGCAGTTCTTCACCTTGTTCAACTGCTCCGCTAATATCACCAATTCACCAGACCTTTGGGTTTCGACTTTCGACCCCATCTCTTGCCTGAGTGATGATCCTCGTTACGTCATTTTTGCGGCGGTTAGCAACCAGGCACCGGCGCGGTTATTGGCGGTGTCGTGCGACATGATGAAGACTATTTCGGTGCCTGTTCTAAGGTTGTTTCCAGGGCAGTCTGGGACCTCGGTTCTGAGTGAAGACATCAGGCTGACCTGGTATGAGCCCCGGTGCGGGAGGTGCGAGTCTAGGGAAGGGATCTGTGGGCTCAGTGGCGATTCTGTTGTTCATTTGGAGTGCAGATATCGACGGGGTAATTTCTTTAGTTAACCACCATATGTATAAATTATAATTCATTCCGGACTAAAATAAATCAAATAAGTTGTCTATTTTTAATTTTGACCAAATATAGGTAAAATAAATAGTGAATAATGGATCAATTAGGTAACAAGTCAAATGAGTAATTGAAAAATATGGGTCTAACGAGTGGAGTCTGTGTTGATTGAGGGTTTTAAAATGGACAAAGCGAGGGTTAGATTTCGACTTTATTCATATAAGCTGGTATATAAATTCATGAGTCAAAATATGAGTTGAAATGTGCATATTTATTCATATGCGTTGATATATAAAGTTTGTATGAGTTAATATACATGTTGAAACTTGCGAGTCAACGGATTTTTGGCTTGCGGGTTGAGTGAGTTTCAACCCAATCCCAGATTAATTTACCACCCTACTTGGCATGTTTTTTTTTTCCGCATTTCACTTTCAGTTTGGTTAAATTTCAAATTCATACCAGTTAATGTTTGATCTATTCTTTTATCTCTCACATTTTAGTTCATTACAAAAAAATCAGAAACAAGACCTTTTTTATACAAAATAAAAGTATGTCTGAAATGTTGTGACAGGAATCCCGGGAAGCACTCGATACATCATCACATTATCAACCGGAATTCCTACAATTCTATTCGCTGTCGGGATCGTATGCTTCGTCATCAAGAAGTTCAAATCCAGTGACCGGGGCCAAATGAGATTCAACCCGAGGCATATCGAAGTCACTGCCATCGTCGCCCCTCGACCAATCGCCATACCTGGTCTGGATCAGACCGTCATTGAGTCCTTCCCGAAAACCGTCCTAGGTGAGAGCCGACGGTTGCCCAATCCAGAGGACAACATCTGCTCCATTTGTCTGGGCGCGTACAAGCCCAGAGACTTGCTTAGGATCATACCCATGTGCCGCCATTTCTTTCATTCTAGTTGCATTGATGAGTGGCTTCGCCTGAATGCCACCTGTCCGGTTTGCCGAAAATTCCTGGAGCAGCCGCTGCCATCGGCGGTGGAGCATGGCTCTGTTCCTGAACCGTAATGTTGTATTGATATGAAAGTGGTGAATTGGTGGTAGAGATGTTTGTATATTTGAATTAGGAATAAGGGACTATGGTTTAGGATATTTGACTGGAATACATCCAAAATTTGATTCGCACAAGCATTTGGAAATTAGGATAAAACTAAATTGATATAAAAGACGTAGGTTTGTTGCATGTTTAAGAATGCATCATGATATTCATTTTGAGGTTGGGACGGAGGATTAATAGACTTTTTTTTTTTAAAGAAAGTGATTCATTCTCATTCATGATTGGGGAACAGAGTACAATGTGTGATAGAACGTGCTAACTCATGTGTTTCCGCTACTTTTAATCTATCCATCTTAACAATGATCACCTTCTGGAATACCATACCTAAAACCAACATTTCCTTTACAAGTTGTCTCACGTCTAGTGGGATGTCAGGGTATTTGCTAATGTAGCGCAAAACATTCTCACAATCTTTTTTTACCACAAGGTTGATTTTTCCTCCGGCCCTTGCTTGTTTAAGAGCCTGAGGATGACCATTAGTTCTGCTTGGACAACCGATAATGCATGTACTGGCTTTGTACTTTTCCACCCATTCTCCGTATCCGTTTGTTTTGCACACCAAGCCGCGACTCCTTCTCCTGTGATATTGTTGAACGCGCGTCGGTGCTAATTTTGGTTCGGTCCTGGAAGAGCTGATCCACACTTTACCTTTCTTGGTCCATAGCAGGTTGATGTCCCCAACCTTCCTTATGGACATATCATGGGAATTAGAATTTAGAATTCTAAATTTAATTTTTTTTAATATCACATTCAAATATACATTATTAATTATTTTAAATTTTAAAATATAATCTTTAAATTTATAAAAAATTATAACATTTAATGTAAAAAATACAATGGGCTGTACATGAATACATATATAAGTTTATACAAAGTATATAAGTTGAAACCCTCATATTTACTCATGTGAATTAGAATATAAACTCACATAAGTTAATATATGAGTTCAATGATTTTCTAACTCTCAGACTAAGCACTCTTCAACCTTACCAAGTAATGGATGGAAATAGGTTATACTGATATTTTCTACTACCCTCATTATCCAACACATATTCTAGATACACCCATCCATTTACCACCCAAATTCACATGTTTTTTTTTAATGATTATCTCCATTTCAATTCAAATTAATAAAATTTCAAATTCATCTGGAGTACTAAACATGGCCTTTGTTTTCTAAGATGATAAAATCAACACCTATGTCTTGTTGTGACAGGAAGCACTCAATATATCATCACCATATCAACCGAAATTCCTTCAATTTGATTCGCTATCGGGATCGTATGCTTTGTTATCAAGAAGTTCAAACCCAGTGAGCAGTGACAGAACTAGACCAAAACTTGAGGAGGGGAGGATCCTGGGCGAGGCGGAGTTTAGCACTTCCAACATTAATTTTACCGGGACGGATGAAGAATACATGTATATCTATCCCTTCATTCACTGGAGGTTGGGGGGCGCACCGGCTTGCCCCCTTAATTCCGCCACTGCCAGTGAGTGGGGTCACATGGGATTCAACCCGAGGAATATCGAAGTTACTGCCATCGTCGCCCGGCCCTCAGCCAATCACCATACCCGGTCTGGATCAGACCGTCATCGAGTCCTTCCCGAAAACTGTCCTAGGTGAGAGTCGATGGCTGCCCAATCTGTTTGATTTGTCTAGGCGATTACAAGCCTAGAGACTCGCTCAGGATCATACCCACATGCCGACATTTAATCATTCGAGTTGCATTGACGAATGGCTTCGCCTGAATGCCACCTGTTCGGTTTGCTGAAAGTTCCAGGAACAGTAATGTTGTATTGATATGAAAGTGGTGCAGTGGAGGTAGAGATGTTTGTATATATATTTGAATTAGGAATCAAGGGACTGTGGTTTAGGATATTAGATTGGAATATATCCAGAATTTGATCGGCACAAGCATTTGGAAATTACTAAAAATGAATAAAATTGAATTGATATAAAAGACGTAGGTTTGTTTCATGTTTAAGTGATGCATGTTCATTTCGTATGCAATTGTTGCCGCTATGTTACTCTGATTCGGATAATGTGTTCACTTAAATTTTGGGTGTTCAGGAGTTAGATTTAGCCATTTTGTAGATAAATGGCATGATTTTAGTTTAAAATGAAAGTATTCAATGTTAAATTGTATTCGATACGACACGACAAGAATCTAACATGAGTACGCTACAAATTTACTAGAAATATCAGAATAATATGGGGGTGGTGGCTAGTTTTAGAGTCTCGATTTTCACCAAAAGCATCAAGATAAGATTTATGGTCTTAAGTCATTTTTCAGTCCCAATTAAGTTTTGATTGTGTGCGACAAGTGTTCTTTCTAGTGGTGGTTTTAAGTTCGATTCCTCTTAGTTGGAGTTAGAATTTTTTTTAGTGCAAATATTTTTTATGGACTTCAATAACCAGGTATCAAACAATAGTGTTTACACTTAGATATCAATTTAATTTTATAGTTAAAGTTAAGAATTTTGACTAAATGAAAACTTAAATTGCATCTTGAAATGATACGGGTGAGTAGCAGAGAAATGACACTTTTTTAGTCATTAATATAAGCAAGAAGCCCCAAGCTGGGGATGTTTTTGGTAGCAAGACCTGATTGGACGATGAAGATCTAGGGGAAAGGGATTTGTGGGGTCAGGGGAAATTTCGGTGATGTGGAGTGCAGATATCCACGGGGTAAAGTTTCAATTTGAAGCTTTTACACACTCTCTCCTCTCAAGAGTCTCAGTTCTCACAATCATTCAGTCACATTCACATCATACAGTTTCTTCCACACCAGTTTTGATTTGACCATTACTTTACACATATTATCAATTTACTATTTTTATTTTACAATTATTTATTAGAAAGAAAGTAATATAACTTTTGACTAATTAATATTTTTTATTAATATAAATAAATTTTACATTTAGTAAATATGAAGTTGCAAAAGATATTTATATTTATATTGGAGAATAGTATCAATTATATATACTTATAAGTAAATTACAAAATAAAGTTGAATTATATAATAGTATATAATATTAAGATTAAATTAATTAATGGATCCACAAATTAATAAATAATGCATTTAATCTTTGTTTTGGCTAACATGTGTGGGGCTTGCTTGCCACATGGCATGGGCCACCCAAGCTTTTGAGAGTCTTCTCCTCTAAAAACTCCCTTCATCCACGTGTAAAAAATGAATGAAAAGATGAGATCAAAGTCTTTCATTGTAGATAAATAATGGATCTCTTTGTCATAAAAGTATGAGTACAAGCCTCCATTGTTCATACTCTTACTTCATCACACCGGGTCATATCTCTCAGTCAATAATCAGTCACAACAAAAATAAATAAAATAGTTTGACTATTAAAGGTGACTGCATAAATACTTAATTATCAATATTTTATTAATGTGTAATAAATTTAAAAATATATGTTATACTGTAATCAACAATACTGCTCTAATCCTATGCATATGACACTTTATTTTTTTTGATTTTTTATAAAAATAATTATGAAATTTTGTAACAGAAGGTACAAGAAATACTTTAGTAATCATTACTTTGTCAACCGGGATCTCTGCAATTCTATTCACTACTTTAATCGTATCCTTTATTATCAAGAAGCGCAAGTCCATCGATCGGGGCCAAACCGGGGGCTTAACCCAAGCTTGATCGAAGTTGCCTCCTTTGTTGCTCCTCAGCCGACCTGCATCATATCAGGTTTGGATGAGGCCGCAATCAAGTCGTTCCCGAAAGTGTGGCGGGCAAGAGCAGACGAGAAGACAACGTATGTGCCATTTGTCTAGGTGAGCACAAGCCTAGCGACTTGATCACAACCGTACCCACATGCCGACATCGCTTTCATTCTTCTTGCATTGATGAATGGCTTCAGTTAAATGTCACCTGTCCTGTTTGCCAAAAGTATCAGAAACACTTGTATTTGTCACTGTAAGTGGGAGGCCATCGTCGTACCTCTCAAATATACAATTTTAAGCCCTAAATGCGTGCTAACTACAACTAAGTAGCTA
>JAUOBV010000006.1:948350-958675 GCA_032360425.1 Rubia occidens
GTATTTACCCCCCGGACACCGGGGGCTTTGTCTTGCAGATCGGACGTACTTCGAGGATCACGACGAGAGATCAGCATTGGTGAAAAACACATTCATCACCATATGACATATTTTAATAAAAATTTCAATATTATAATGTAAACATAGTAAACTGATTGATGAACTTATAAAAAAAAATTCATCCTCAATGCAACCGTCACAATTATAGTTTTGGTATAACGTGTCAATCATTGATTAAACAAATTTTTAGTTAAGCTTTGCATGACTCTCCATTATTTTTTATTGGGTAGACAAGTGAGGGTGTCGATATAAGTTTCAATTGATTACTTTTTGACCTGTTTGTTTATTGATAGTACCTTGCCACGTGAATTGTTTACCATTGAGTAAAAATACTATTCTAATAATACTCCCTCTATCCTGCTAGTATTGGCATATTTATTTTTTCACAATTTTCAATGATCTTGTTTGATCGTCAATATCTCTAGATACATACAATAATTTCACATAAAATATTAATATTTAGAATACAGATATTAAAATGAATCTAACAATATCTCACACTATATTTTTATTATAAAGATATTAATTTATATTTAGAATTAAAATTTATCAAATTTGACTTAAAAAAAAGGCAGGAATGAGTAGTAATTAATAATAATAAAAATTAAAGACCAAGGCAAACATTTTCTAAAGCTGGGGAGGTAGATGCAATTTAAAATTCATCAATTAAAACAAAACAAACCAGAAACATTGGACAGAGTTTTAGACTTTAGTCCATCGTCCGCTTCCTAATCACTAGTGTACTTTATGAAAAATTCAGACCAAAACTCCATAGCCATTGTTTGCCAATGTCGAAGCAAAACACAAACTCTCCTTTTCATTTCCTACTCCTCTTCTTCTTCTTCTTCACAACCACCTTCAGCAAAGCCCAGAAGCTCACTAACACCGGCGGCGGCGGCGCTTGTGCTCCGTCTTCCTGCGGCAATCTGCGCGACATAAGCTTCCCATTCCGGCTAAAAACCGACCCGAAACACTGCGGAAACTCCAACTTCGAGCTCCAATGCGAAAACAACCGCACAATCATAACCTTAAAGTCCAAGAAATTCAACGTCCTGGAGATCAAGTACGGCAATTTCTCCATCCGGGTAGCTGATCCCGCTTTAGAGAACGGCAACAATTGCTCTTTCCCCTCGCACCCCTACATAGGCTACGACGATTTTACGTCGCTCGTGTACGACAACGTTCTCGAATACAACATCCCGGTGGTGTTCATAAAGTGTTTGAACCCTATCAGGTCGCCTTCTTCCCGATTTGTGGATAATTCCTTCTGCAGAAATGGGACCGATGCTTCCAATTCCTCGAGAGTTTACAGCTATGTCGCGGTCGCGGATGGTTTGAAGGTATTGTTGACACAAATTAGATTAACGTTAGTTTATCAAATATACGATGTTTAGTTAAATTTGTACTTTTGTTTATCAGATATACGATGTGGAGGAATCTTGTGGGGTTGATATGATGACCATAGTCTCAAGATTTGGGCCGATTCAGGAGAGAAACTCTGTTCAGGGGATTCATGAGATGCTGGCTTATGGGTTTGAGTTTTCTTGGTTTCGGGTCTTGTGTGAAGGATGCGAGACTACTCGCGGAGGCTTTTGCAGTATTCAAAACAACGCTGCGACTTGCATTTATTATTGCAGAGAAGATGTCCCGCTTTCGGAACTCACATTTGAGTGTAAGTAATGCACCTTTCTTGTAAATTCCATGAATCATGATCATGAATCTTGTGGTGGCGTTTTCATGTCGTTCTAAGAGCATCTCCAACTCTGAAGTCAGTTTTAGATTTGTTGTTTTATATGACATGGTTTAATTGTAACTTCAGTACGACGTTAACAAAGTACATTGAGTGATGGTCTACTATCACAAGTTCACAACTATAAATTCACTATGACTTGTCAATCATCAAATGAACAAAAGATTAATTGGGTTCATGTATATTTATGAATTTCTGTTACATTTTCTCGGATAAACAAGTGAGGATCTTAAAATGAGTTTCTTGAAATAGAAAATATACTTGACACCCTCAAAAAAAGAACTGTATCCCGACAGATTGATGCTTAGACTTGAACATTGAATTGAAGATGCTTTTATGAGTTTGTAATCTATCAATATAACGTGGCAACTGACTAATAACAAACCAACTCTTGAATTTGAGATGCTCTAACAAGCGGTTTCAAAGCTTTATGGATTGTGAACAAGAAAATGTGATTGACTACTTCCTCATTATGTTGACATCGATTCGTTGAATTTTGCAGGTTTATTACAGTACTATGGTACTCTCACTGTAGTCTTTGGATTAATAGCATTAGGTAAAACCTCAGACCATGATGAATTACTGAGTCAGTATGGGGCAGTTTGCTGGTTCAAATGAACTTAGAGAGCACCTTATTGGAGCCCTTTTTGTTGTTTCTCATTGTTTTATACCATGATTATGCAGGAGGACTTGTTTCACTCAGGTTCCTCATTGGATTCCCATGCTTGATGTTTCTCGTCGCGCGCCAGTGGAAAAAGCGGCATCTATCAGCTGATGAATCCATTGAACAGTTCCTTAAAGGTCCAAACAACTTATCACCCATCAAGTACAGTTACTCTCAGGTCAAGAAGATGACTGATAACTTCAAAGAGAAGCTTGGCGAAGGGGGCCATGGAACTGTGTTCAAAGGGAAGCTTCGCAGCGGCCCTTATGTTGCAGTAAAGATAATGGAGAAATCGATGGCTAGTGAGCAAGATTTCGTGAGTGAAGTAGCCACCATTGGAAGGATTCATCATGTGAATGTAGTTCAGCTCATTGGTTTCTGCTCAGAAGGATCGAATCGCGCTTTGATCTACGAGTTCATGCCTAATGGATCTCTTGACAAGTATGTTTTTCAGACAGGAAAGGAGTCTCAGAGAATGTCTTTGAGCTATGAAAGAATGTTTGAGATCTCTCTTAGCGTGGCTCGCGGCATTGACTACCTGCATCGAGGTTGTGATATGAGGATTCTGCATTTCGATATCAAACCTCACAACATTCTCCTTGATGAGAACTTCAACCCAAAGATCTCTGATTTTGGTCTCGCGAAACTGTACCCAACCGATGAAAGTTTTGTATCCTTGCCTGCAGCAAGAGGAACAAGGGGCTACATGGCTCCGGAGCTCTTCTACAAGAACATCGGAGGAGTTTCTTACAAGGCTGATGTTTACAGTTTTGGAATGTTGTTGATGGAAATGGCGAGCAGAAGGGAGAATAGGAATCCGGGAGCTGAGAATGTTAGCCAGGTTTACTTCCCTTCTTGGGCTTATGACCAATTTCGTGCTGGAAGGGACATCAATATGGCGAATGTGAATGCAGCTGAGAGGAGGTTGGTGAGGAAGATGATCATAGTGGCAATGTGGTGCATACAGATGAAGCCCGTTGATCGGCTTCCTATGCACAAAATCGTTGAGATGCTGGAGGGAGATGATGATCGCGTGAGAATGCCTCCAAAGCCTTTCGTGGCCCCACGCGAAATGGCCGATGATGATGAACATGAGATGAAAACATATGTGGGAGTGGGATCTTCTGTATGAGTTCAGTCTATTAATCCTAGGTAGCATAAGTTTTGGCATTTGTCCAAACAGAACCAGAGAAAGAAATCATTATTAGTAACCATTGTCTTGTTTGAAGCCATCTCAGTTATAGTGTTTCTGGACAAAGAAATGATTTGGACAGAGATTCTTTTTCTACATCATTACTCACAAGTCATAAGAGAGTACGAATTCAAGTCACCAACATAAAAACTATGGAATTGCATTGCATCATGTTGGTGAGCGAGAGCCAAATCTTGCTCCTCCAGCTAGTAATAATATTGCTAGGAATGTTACGCTTAATGCTATTGAACTACATGAAAAGAGCTATGTTTTGCAACCGTTTGAAGTTAATATTAAGTGGTAAATTTAGGGACAATGTTCTCTCTCTCTCAGTTTAAAATCTTTTTCCTCGGTTTCTCACTCTCTATTTTGATTTGTTACCATTATAATAAGAATTGGACAGTTTTCATCCAGCCATTTTTACTTGTCAATTTTGCTAGTCAATTTCATCTAATTTATCGGTGTGTCTCTTTAAACTTCTCACTTTGATTTCTTGAAATTTTTATAAAAAAACAAATAAGTTTGACGGTTAAGATCTTTAAGAATGTATATAATTAAAAATTCTAATAATTTTATATTTAGAAAATACACGATACGATGTATTTAGCAAGATCTTGTGTAGTATTATTCTAATTTATTTATGTGTTAACAAAATTTTATGGTCAAAATGACACTTTTGACTAATTAAATTAAGCTGAAAAGTTTAAAATGGGACGATGGAGTACATAGTTATAAATTCATACTCCCTCCGTCTCACAACTATTGGCCCCTTAACTTTTCCAAAGTCAAATTTACTCCCTCCGTCCCTCTATAACTGTCTCACCTCTTCTTTTGTCACTATTTGATTGATGATTTTAATATCTTAAATTATGTATAACAATAAATTATAAAATTATATATTCTAAAAATATAAGTTACAATGAATCTAGCAATATATCATACGATGATTTTTACATCTGTACGTTTATAGATTTTTTGAATCCAAATTGCATCAACTTTACTTATGAATAGTGAAGTAAGACACAAATAAAGGGACAGAGGGAGTAGTAAACTTTAACCATTAATATAAGTTTATATATATATGATAAAAATATCATATGCGATATTGTTATATTCATTTTAACATCTATTTTTTAAATATCAACTTTTTATGCTAAATTGGTATAGAGATATTCACGGTCAGAGATGATCATTGAAGATCGTGAAAGCATAAAGGGACCAAAAGTAATGGGACAAATGGAGTATATTTTTATTATTCTAGTGTCAAAAATAAGTTCGTGTCAAAAGTAAGTTGAGAACTAACTCTATTTTTGTAAGCATGACACACATTTTATTTTTGTATTTTTTATTAATATTGTCATACGCTGTTCGTCCCAGAGTAATTGACACATTTACTATTTTCGTCCTGGTAAAGAATATGTTAAAAAAATTCTACAATATGCTCTTTAACTTCAACAACTTTTTGACTCCCATTGTTTTTACAAAATATTCGTACATTTACACAATTATTCTATATCATTTGCTTAAAACATCGAGTCAAAGCAAAAGTGTATATGCCAATTATTCTAGCAGGAGAGGTATTTCTTTTAAAATATGGCTGCCAGCTAAAATGCAGGGACTAGGAAGGTCACCACCACCACCAGTGCGTGTGGAGCATATTCATCAGTTATTATTCGCCTTCATTTGACCCAATCCATGACTTTTCTCGAGAATACTATTGATCCAGTCCACTTGGTCAATTTGAAAAATAGACCCGCCCAAGTGGATAACGTCCCTCTAAAATGCTGCTTGCTTGAGCATGCACTGGTTGATTGCTTCCTAAAACACACACAATGCGCGTTTTTCACTAAGATTTTTCCACTTCCACAGCAACTATATAAAAAACCCAAACCCATTTCAGATCACAAATTCAAATCAAATCCTTCTTTTCACAATTTCCCTGAAAAAATCCTACTACATTCCCGTTACTTTACGCTAGAGTATGTCAAAACTTCTGTATTTTCTCCTCTTTTGCCTCTTAAACGCCACCTGCAAAGCCCAGAAAAACACTGTTTGTGCACCATTTTCATGTGGAGATCTCCACGATATAACCTACCCGTTCCGCCTAAAAACCGATCCAGCCACTTGCGGAAGCTCCAAATACCAACTCGAATGCGTGAATAATCGCGCGTTCGTAACCTTAAACTCCAAGAAATTCAACGTTCTGGCGATCAACTACGCCAATTACTCGATCCGGCTCGTGGATCCCAGCTTCGAAAACAACAATAACTGCTCTCTCCCATCTTACTCACTTTCGTACGATGATTTGCCGATCCTCGATTACACCAGAATACTGGAGTACAACGTTCCGGTAACATTCATCAGCTGCTCGAAACCGAGGGCTGTAACTTCCGCACTGGTGGATAACTCTTTCTGCAGAAATGGATCCTTGTTCGGATACGTGGAAGCTGGGAAGGAATCTGATTTGTTGGAATCGTGTCGGGTGGATTGGGTTACCATGGTTTCGATCAACGGGCCTACTGGGGACAAGAATTCTCTTTCGGGGATTCATAGGATGTTGGAGTATGGGTTCGAGCTTTCTTGGTACAGAGCAATGTGTCAGGAATGTGAATCCACCTACGGGTATTGCAGTCTTGATGAAAGCAACGCTGTTACGTGCGAACATTACTGTCGTGAGGATGTTCCTCTTTCGAAGCTCGGATTTCGGTGTCAGTTTGAGTTCTATGTGGGATTTGGAGTATTGTTCTTAGGAATGGGATTAGGAGGGCTTGTTGGATTGAGACTGTTGATTGGCGTTCCTTGTTTGATTGTGCTTGTGGTGTACAAATGGAGAAGGAGGCACTTATCAGGTGATGAAACTATTGAGATGAAGAGTACTAATGAAGCTAGTTCATCTGCCACTTCCGCACAGGTTTAGTTTGGTGGCGAACATATTGGACCCAAACGACCGTTAGTTGTTAACTGTGTGGCAAACGAATGTTAGCTATGCAATTAGTTGGTGGCTCTCTGGCAAACGGATGTGATTCACTGTGCAAACGGTTGTTATCTGTTGTTTGTCTGGCAAACGGTTGTTAGTTGTTGGTTGTTCTAGTTGTATAATTTGTATTTATTGGTTTTTTTTAATGAATTTGTAAATTGAATATTCCCTCCTTTTCTTTTGCGTATCAATTTTTATTAAATTTTTTGTTACTTATTGAATCTTATTAAAAATCTATGAGTTGAAGAACCGTTCTTGATTATAGTTGTTGTTTGGCTTGATTTTTCTGACATGTCCTTACTATTGCAAATTATATTGGAAGCATGACAAACAAGATAATTATGTCATTGTAATAAGACTAGGAATATTAAATATGAGTGTTGATTTCAACATCTGCATGAAAAACAAGACAAAATACAATGACAAATAAGGTTGAAAACTGATTGATATTTTATACGGAATAGTGCAAGTGTATGTAATTATGAACAAACCAAGGGAATGTGCATCTAAAATTTCACAAGAAACAGCTAAGAAAAACAAACAAAAGGATGGAAGCAAGTTCAAATGACAAACATTTACACAATGGAGGAGCAGTTGGACTTGCCATTTCTCGATTTGTGCATGTCATTCTCGTACAGGAGCCTGACTACTCTTCTCTATACCATTTCAATTTTATCGGATGTCCCCGGGGGGAGGAACAACAGGCATTTCCTCTCCTTGCAGCATCTGAATCACCGCTTTCATGGAAGGCCTATTCCATGGATGCCACTGAGTACACCATAGCCCTACAACCACCATTTTCCTCTTAATCTCATCTTCATCCCCTTCTTCACCATCTATTTGGACTACCATCTCTTCTTCTCTATCCAACTGCTCATAAATCCATTCTGGCAGATAAACCTCAGCTGCATCTCTCTCTGTCTCCCTCGTCCTAACCATCTCGAACAGCAAAATCCCGAAGCTATAAACATCGGACTTTTCAGTCGCATTTCCACAATTCGAAGAAAGCACCTCGGGAGAAATGTATTCCATCATAATCTGTTCCTTGAAACATGACTTTGGAATGCCATAATCAGTGATCCTAGGACTATGGTTGTGATCCATCAACACGTTACGCGGATTTACACTCAGATGAAGAACTTCTTGGTTGCATCCATGGTGGAGATGGTCAATCCCTTTGGCTATGGCAATAGCAGTATTATGCAAATCCTTCCAACCAATGATTTATTCGATTTTCCTGATGATATCAGTTTTTCCAAGGATCCATTCGGGTAAAACGCGAAAACTAAGGCTCTTTTGCTCCCTTCGTCACAGTATCCGACTAAGCGCGCTACATTCTCGTGTTGGATTCCATCCATTTTCTCGACTAATTTGGCGACTGATTCTTCATCATTCAGCATTTTGACAGCAACAACAATGTCATCATTCAAAAGCTTCCCTTTGTACGTCGTTCCGCGGTTTCCATGCCCTAATGTCTGTTTGAAATGGCCCGTCATTTTCTTGATATCAGCATTGGAGAATCTTGTAGGCCTGTGAGATTTGTAGTCCTCCAAAAGGGTCTCATGTTTCTCCCTGTCTTGTTTCTTCTCTTTAGGAAAATCAATCCACTCAGTAAAACAGTAATTAACAGAAGCAGAGAGAAACTGATCCCCAGACCTGAAATTTAATGTCCATGTCAGAAAGACAGAAACAAACAATTGATGATCAACAGTTTAGGAACAGAAACGGATTACAGTTGATGGAAATTACCTGTAGCCAATGCTCCTCTCGAAACATCTGTTAAAATATAGCAGGTAAATTAGCCTATTCGTCTTATTCTGAATGCAAGCAAGATAGTAGAATTACATTCTTCCCAAAACTAGTTAGAAGAGATTAAGTGCACACTTTTTTGTCATAGTTTGATTCTCCCTCCGTCCCACTATGTTTAATGGCTGCTTTATCAAAGTCAAATTTTGTTAACTTTGACGATAAATTTCAACTAACATATAATAAAAATATCACGTGAAATCTTGTTAAATTTATCTTAACATTTACTTTTTAAATATTAATTTTTTATTCAAAATTATTTACATAATTAAAGATATAACATGATCATTGAATACCGTGAAAAAATAATAAAGCAAGAATTAGTGGAACGGAGGAAATAAGTATATTTGACCATCGATAACTTCAATTACGTTTAATATTACGTATAAAAGACTGATATTTAGATAATACGCATTGCAATGAATGTAAAAGTATCTCATGTAGTCATACTCATATGATCATACTAATACTTTTATACTAATTAAACTTTACGGTCAAATGTATTTAGAAAAATTTATTTAAAATGTGAAGTTCCAATTGGACGGCAAGAGTAAGTTCATAATTAGTGTCCAATTTTAATTTTAAATACATAACAAATTAGGCCTTGTTCTTGGAGTTTATCTACATTGCACTGCATTATATTTCATTTTGAATTTTAATAATGGATGCCATTTAATTTAAATTTAATCTCTCTTTTTTCATTCTGTTTAGTTTTAGATGACCACATTTTCGTTTATTTCAATTCAAGTACTGGGTAGAAATTGACCGGAGAAAACAAGCTAAATTGTACCTTTACTGCGTTTCTGATGAGGCTGCTGTTCAGGCACGCCAAAACAGAAAGTCTCTCTGCTGTTCGTGTCCATCTTACAAACATGTCCCCGAGCTTCACAGTCGCCGCAAGAAGGTTCCGACCAGTGAAAATCAACCTGATTCTGAGCATAAACATCCTCGAACTCATTGGCCATCATATCCGAGGCAACATCAAAAACATCATACATCTTATAGCAGGACCCCGAGGTCACGTCCACTCTAGAGGAAGCCCCAAAAGCAAAAACATCGTACCCGCCGCCGCTAAGACACCGAACCCTGTTCCCGTAATTCCTGTTCCGTTTCGTGTGATTCGACGAACAGTTGAACAAGCTGAAAGCATTCTTGTACGTGTAAACCTCGAACGGGGAAGTCAACGGCGATGAGAAATCAGGGAGGCGGTTCGGGAGACAGGAGGAGTTTGGAGACGTTATTTTGAGCATCTGAGAGTTGTAGTCGATTTCCTTGACGGTTCCCTGAACGGAGACAGGGAGTGTGATGTTTTTGAGGTTTCCGGCGGATGATCGGACCGGGACTTGGAGGTGAAACATGGTGTCGTTGTTTTTCCTACAAGTTAGCTCGAAGCCAGGATACCCACAGGTTTCCGGCTGGCGATCGCGAAGCCGGAACGGGAAGCGAATCTCCGGGCCGGAGTTCCCACATCGTACCGGCGCGCATTCGTCGGGAACTATTCCTAGTCCGGATCTTGCGAGAACTAGGAAGAACAAGAGTCGTACGAGGAAGGATGCCATTGACAAATGGTAACTTTCGAAACCCGAAAGACTGAAGATCACTTCTGAAATATCAAGTCTTTATCCATAGTCAGATTCAAAAATCAGAATGAGGTTAACAGTTAAGATACGTATGAGTAGGAAAGCTCTAATAAATAATCTCTTTGTTAAACTCTCTTTTTGACGAAGGTATTTTGGTCCGTTTTAGGTCGTGTTTTTGCGAACTGATTTTTTATTGGCAAATTCTTGGGAAAGACCGTTTTTCCATAAGCTTATGGAAAGACGGGGTTTAATTAGAATAATAAAAGGTAAAAGGTCTTAGTTGCAATATTAAAGTT
>JAUOBV010000006.1:1349821-1361550 GCA_032360425.1 Rubia occidens
CTTTTACCTTTTATTATTGTAATTAAACCCCGTCTTTCCATAAGATTATGGAAAGACGGTCTTTCCCAAGACTTTGCTTTTTTTAAAATCACATAAAGTTGTTATTTTTAACATTTTACTTCTCACGTCCTTATTTGAATGTAAAAATAAAAAAACAATTTATGCCACAACTAAAGCATAAAAAAGAAAGAAAAAAAGGAGATTATAAGCTCTATATTTTTTTACTCCCTCCGTTTCATTGGATTTGATACACTCTTTTTTTAGATCTATTTATTTCATTATCCTAAATCCAAATAATCATATGAAAGGGAGGTATTGCCACTTTTTTTTATTCTTCAAAAGCTATAATTATTCACATGGAATAGCAGCAGTGTCCAAACTCTCTTTCATGAGTGTGATGGAATGAATTAAATTAGAATTAAACGAAAAGAAATGAAAAGCGTTAGAGTTAGAATTTCATGTTGGTGGTTGACAGTTACATAACACAATATATAAGATTATGACTTCCTCTAAATAGTACCAATTAATTTTATGATATGAGCTCATGATTCTAATTTGGTATCAAAGGCTAAGGTTGGTCTGTTACCCCTTGCTGTCCACGTTTGCGCGATAATGTCATGCCCCCTATCAATTGATTTTATGATATGAGCTCATGATTCTAATAAAAATAGTAACTAATTATATTGTCATATACTTTTTTGTTTATTTTTTTTTAAAAAGATTTTGATTGCCAATCAATTATTAGTCTAGTTCGACATTTGTTTCGATCAACAAACGCTTACACCAAATTATTCCGGATATACTTGGTCTTTTGTCTTACTGTTGTTGATGGCGTATAGTTAGCCAATACTCGTTTCTAATACAGAGGTAAATCAATTAGAATCAGGATTACAAAAAAAAGAATATCTATTTTGATTGATTTGGTATATATCAATTTTCATATTTATTTTTATTTTGTACATCCTTTGTACTCAACATATTTGAATACACGTAGCCACAGATTGGTTTTACATTTTATCAGTTTCCTAAATACTACTATTAGTTCAACTATATTGAATTTTGAGTATAACTTATTTTAAAAATAGTTTTGATCTCTCATAATAGTACTCCCTTTGTTTCCCTATTTGTGGCACACTTATGTTATTGATTTTTATATATATAAATGACACTTTTCTTTTTTGGCAAAGTTCCTTCAATTTCATCCACTCATTCTACTTTTTATTTTTTAAATTCAATTTCATCCACTTATTTTCTTCACATAAATTCAAGCACTTATACCTATGACTCATTCGAAGTTGTTAATAGCCCCAACATAGATTTCTTTTGGGTTCCAAGAGATGAAAATTGTATGGCTCATTCGCTTGTGAATTTCGCTAAAACGAGTGAGCGAGCTCTAAATTCTTAGACATCTCCGCCTTTTTTGTCAAACGATTCTAGACGTTTTCCAGTTATTTGAAATGAAAGAACATTTTTATTCAAAAAATAAAAAAATAGCTATACCTATGGTGGCACAAATAGAGAAACGGAGGTAGCAACATTTTTTAACAAGTAATTTATGAAACCCCTAAACCTGCAATCACATGCACACCCAACGTTCCTATAACAAACACCAAGCCAAAAATCTGCACATCACATGCACCAAAGCATCCCTCTCATTCCAGTTCAAATAATCAAAACATATACAAACGCATGACTCAAAAAGGGCAAAAGAAAATGATAGAAAGTCTTTGTGATTCTCTACGGCTCTGTTTGTCAGAGCTTATAATCAGCTTTACTTATAAGCATAATTCTACCAAACACACCCTACGCCCTTTGAGAAGAATGCCGCTGTTTTCCACAAGATAGTTTGTCAAAGACTCTCTTTACCCCTGTACCACGACGAGAAAGCTTGCTGCCATTGGCAATCAAAGGACGAGGAACTGGAATGTGGCGCGGGTGAAGATCTGTACATGGTGAAGAGTTTGGCACGATGAAGCTCG
This sequence comes from Rubia occidens, assembly GCA_032360425.1. NCBI lineage: Eukaryota > Viridiplantae > Streptophyta > Magnoliopsida > Gentianales > Rubiaceae > Rubia > Rubia occidens. The sequence goes on from JAUOBV010000006.1 coordinate 1,351,801, forward strand.
CCATTAAACTCGCGAATGTGGCTGTCTCTCCATATTTCATTTTAGCAATGTGGCTGTCTCTAGCCAAGAAATCAATGTATAGCACGTCGTCTATTCGCGTTGAAATGTTGCAGGCTAGGCTCTGCAACACCCTTGAATAGATCTCCAATACGGACTTTCCAACATCCTGAAAGTTCCCAAAAAAAATTTGTTGGTGATCAAATGAAGATCTGAACACATTTAACTGTGATATGCGTTACAACTTACAAATACCTTGTTGCACTCAATCTTGCTGACATCTAAGTCTAAACTGGTCTCAGTTACGCCTGCGAATATCCGTTTCAAATAAAGCAGGAAAGTTTCAGCTCTTTCAGCTTTTTCAGAGAGCAGCGCCCGAGCCCTATCTCCACGCATCACGAAATCCCTGACCACCTCCCAAGAGGACTTTGCAGCTGAGCGGGGACGTATCTTGCTGCGCCACACATGAACAGATGCCTCAACGCGATTTTTTAAGTCGATCACCGCCTGCTCTGATGGCAAATTTAGAGTGGCAAGCAAGTAGTGATGATCATTGATGTAATCTGAAGTAATGTTACGGTAGAGAAACTCCCCCAGGCAAGATTTTCCATTCTGCCAACCAAACACAAGAGGAACAACATGCAATGACTGATGTGCTGATGTATTAGTAAGATTTCATGAAGAAACACGAAATACAAACCTTAGGAAGAGATTCGATGTACGAGTTTGGAACTTCCATTTCATCCAAAACGGAGCTGTTGACTACTGTTGCAGCTTTTAAAATTTGAACAGCGCAGTCTTTCTGGTGTTGTAACGTCATTCTGGTATCCTCGAGAAGACCATGGGCATGGAGTCTTGGCACAGGCAAAGAACACTTCTCCTCTTGACTCTGAATGGTTTTCAAGTCCTGATCCTCGTACCAAAACTCCGTCTGGTCGGCGAAACTGTCAAGTATTTCCTGGGATAGCAGTGTGATCAAGATTAGGCACTGCTAAACAGGATACTCACCCTGTCCCATTTCAAACTGCAGCAGTTGATTTGAGAGAAATTTGATCCTTATTCCTTAATATCTTTTATTAAAGATTATTAAAACTTGTGAAAAGTGATATTTTGAAAATATATGTTATAACGAGTAGTATTTATAATTATACTCTTGATCAAAGTTGAGAAATTTTGACTAAATGAATACTTAAATTGCAGGTTAAAATGGGACGGGAGTTTAAAAAGACAGGAAATAACTCTTACAAGAAGCATGAGGTCAAGTTTGCGGAGAGCTGGGAGGTAGATGAGTATATCTGTTCGAGGCCTGCTTGTCATAATCTGGAATTTAAAAGCCACATAGTTTAACAATGCAAACAACAATAATTTGTCAAAATACAAATGCATATTTGATGTTTGATTACAAAATCAGTTCAGTATGAAGGCAAGTTCTCGGAAGCGAAAAAGTTGAAAATGAGACGCCCAAATGCAAGCCTCAGCAGAAAAAAAAAATATTTCCACCGTTAAATACAAACTTGCTCGTAATCTTTTTTACGGCATCCAATAAATATGTTTGACTGCAAATACATGCAACTACGTAAAATAACATCAAAAGTACATATTCAGATATGGCTGGGATGAAGCACCTCAAGTTTGGTACCATCACGTAGGGTTTGATTCGTTTGAACATAAGGTACTTGTTCCACCATATGCTCGCACACAGAAAGCAGGGACTCCAGCTCTTTCCGCCACATGAGCTTCTTTTCTTCCGGCAACGGAGCCAGCGTCCACAATTGTCCAAACACGGTAGCTACAACGATCAAATTTGCAACAAAATAAAAAAAAATTGCCAACCATAAACAAACATTCGCATATGCGAACGGTCACGGATCACCCTTTTTGGATTAATCTGTTTGTTTACACTGAATGACATTGCTCCCAACACACAGTCTTTAGAGGGATGTGAACAGCAAAATAAATAAAAAATGAGGGCATGAGCAGAGCTAGGCGGGGCTGGAAGGGGTTTCAACCCCTGCCGAGATGAAATTTAATGAAAATATGGGATTAATTTTTTTGAAAAAAATTCAAGCCACCTCTAATATAAAAGCAAAATTGAAGGGAAAAAAATCCCTTTTACATATCAATCCCCGCTTCTAATATGTTCTGCCTCCGCCCTGAATAAGGGAGAAGTGCCATAGACGCTCACTCAACTTGTGTAATTTCAAATCAATGCTCGTTTTCAACATATGGCAAAAGATAACCGGACGTGAAGAAACACAAACTACAAAACAAGAGAGTGTATACCGCTGAGGTTGGTGACAGCATTTCGAATGGCCAACGCTGGGACCCCTTGTCCGCTGCCGGACATGTCGTCACCAAGAAGCAATTTCCCAAACCTCTCATTCATCACCTCCGTACCTTAAAATTCGAACCCAAAATGTCAATCTCTTAACTAAAATATAGGCTTACCGCAAATGAAGGACTATCACCAATGGACAGAGTACCGTAACGAGGATTTGTAAGACTCGAGATTTATTTATGACCAAGATACTCAAACAATGGTGTCAAATTTCAAATTTACTTGGAGACTCTTTTTATACTAATTATAAGTATGGAAACGTGATATTTATATTTAATTAGTGAAAAACATTCTTTGGTTGATAAGTCATCAAATCTAATATTATTTGAAGAATATTCTAATTAAATTTGCTACAACAGAAAGAGATATTTTTACAATATTTTTTAACGCTTTGAATATGGCAAACCGTATATTTAATTAAGACACAAAATCTCACAAAAATGAAACATTTTCATTTTTATCTAAAAATAAAATTTTCAGCCAAACTTTTCTCTAAGTTGAGACACTTTGAGCGTTCATATCTCATCTATTCTTGATCCATTCAAATCAATCAGTATTATAGTATTCACGAGAAGAATCAAAATACAACGCCCACTAAGCCTAGTTCAGGTCGGTTCCCACTCAAAAATTGACAAGATTCAATTTTGTAGCCAACATTTTCCAACCCCTTTCGACTTGTCCGAAGCTGTACTCATTCGAATCGTCGGATCGGATCGGTGGTGCTCGTGCTGAGTCCCGTCTCAGCAGTCGGATCGCCGGGTGAATCCTTCTCTGCCATTTAACTACGGAACCCAGAAACAAGAAAGTAAATGCTGGAAAAAGTTATGGGATATGCGTAGAAGTGAGTGAGATTGATGATTCTATTCCTTCTGCTAAAACTATGTTGTCTGAATTTGATTTTCAAAGTGATTTGGAGGATTCAGCATCATATTTGAAATCTCAATAATTGCCATTTACCGTTTCGTTTTTTTAGTTTATCCCGAAATAAATACAGATTAACTTTACTTAAATACCCAATCTCAAATGAACACAATGAATGTAGTGTAGCAGTAAATAAAGCTTTTCCTATGAAATATTAGGATTAGTCACTCCTGTAAGAACACCAGTATCTTGAAATGTCTCTCTAATATAGTTCTATCACTTACAAACCCTCAACACTTAATACAAGGAATTCTTCTCTAGAGCCTATGGTTTTATACCTATTTCCAGGCAGACGCCTGCTTGTTTTCACGAACATTCAGTTCTGGAGATTTTTGTGAAACAGAACCTAAGCCTTCGAGAAGATTGCCGCTGTTCTTCACCTTCACCTCTGTTCCGAGATAGTTTGTTAAGACTCTCTTTACCCCTATACCACGACGCGAAAGCTTGCTGCCATTCGTAATCAAAGGGGTTGTTGTGTCCTCTCTCGGGGAGCTGGCATGTGGTGCGGGTGAAAAGTTTGGGGTGGTGAAGGCTGTTCCACAAGGTGTGCTCGAGAGTGGCACGGAACATGGATTTCCAACCTTCCTTTGAGCAATGATGCTGACTCTCGGAGTTGATGATGAGAGGCTATCAGATTGCTTAGTCAAGTCATCCACGTAGAGCAGGTCATCTATTCGCGCTACAATGTTGAAGGCTAGGCTCTCCAACACCCTTGAATAGCTCTCCAAGATGGACTTTCCAATATCCTGAAAGTTTCCCGGAAAAAAAAGTCGATCAGATGAAGATAATCATATGAGTAGAGTTTTTTGATTGCGTTACACATACCTTGTTGCACTGAATCTTGCTGACATCTAAACTGGTCTGACTTAAGCCTGGGAATCGCTGTTTCAGGGAAATCAAGAGGTTTTCAGCTCTTTCTGCTAGCAGCGCCCGAGCCCTATCTCCATCAATCACGAAATCCTTGACCATCTCCCAGGAGGACTTTGCAGTTGAGCGGGTAGGATGAAGGTGGTTCCGGGGACGTATCCTCCTGCGCCACACATAAATAGATGCCTCGACACGATTTGCTATGTCTAGAGCCACGTGCTCTGATGAAAGGTCTAGACAGTCAAGCAAGCATTCAGAAGAGAAATGATCTGAAGTTATGTATCGGTAGATAACCTCTCCCAGACAACATCGTCCATTCTGCCAACCAAACACGAGAACATGTAAGTATTAGGTTTGACAATCAAATCAAGTTACAGCTTTTAATAAATGATTTGCATGGTTGTGAAAAAAAATTGCAGCAGTCAGACAGCATTTTAGGCCATGCAGTACCTATACTGCTAATAAATGCACGGCAATAGATAACTATATAAGGACCGGTATTGATGTATTAGTAAGATTTCATGTAGAAACTCAATATACAGACCTTAGGAAGAGTTTCCATGTATGAATCTGGAACTTCCATTTCTGCTAAAGCAGAGTTGTTGATTGCCATTGCAGCTTTGAGAATTTGAGCCGCACATTCACGCTTGTGAGTTAACTTCTTTCTGGTATCCTCGAGAAGACCACAGGCATGGAGTCTTGGCACAGGCAACCACCACTTCTCCTCTTGCCTCTGAATGGTTTGGCGAAAAGAAGCTGAACCATCAGCATCCGGAGTCTCTAAGTCCTGATCAACGTACCAAAACTCCGTCTTTTGGGCGAAACTCTCTAGTATTTCCTGAGATAGCAGGGTATTTATGATCAGGATGGAGGAAACTGCTCAACTGGATCCAAAAGAACAGGACATAACACTTACAAGAAGCAAGAGATCAAGTTTGCGGAGAGCTGGGAGGTTCATGAGTATATCTGATCGAGGCCTGCTTGTCATAATCTACATCGGAAAAGCCACATACTTAACAAAACTAAGAACAGCATGCCGTCAAAATTATACAAATGATGGGCTCTCAACAAATGTACATGTGATGCTTAATTTCAAACTGAATGTACAATGGTAGGTACACTATCGGTATTTTATTAATAAAGCATTTCAGTATGTAGGCAACTTCAGTAACACGCAAAAGTTGAAAATGATACGACCAATTGCAGAGCTCAACAAACAATAAGATTACCTCAAGTTTGGTACCATCAGCTAGAGTTTGAACAGAAGGTACTAGTTCAACGATATGCTCACCCACGGAAAGCAGGCAATCCAGCTCTTTCCGCCACATGAGCTTCTTTTCATTAGACAAAGGAGCCAGCGTCCACAATTGCCCAAACACAGTAGCTACAACAATCAAATTTCAAACAAAATCACAATTTTTTCAGCAAACTATAAACAGGCATTCGCATATAAGTAAAACGATTCCTGCAGTGAATCCATAGCAGTTCAAATGCACATAAACTACAAAGCAAGCAAGTGTATACCACAAAGGTTAGTCACGGCATTCGAAATGGCCAACGCTGGGCACACCCCTCTTCCACTACCAGACATATCTTCACCAAGAAGCAATTTTGCAAACCTCTCCTTCATCATCTCGACATCTGTAAATCCAAACCCAAAATGTCAATCACCAACTAAAATGAGAAGAGAATAAGTTAACAAAACGTTGCAATTGTACTTGTTTTCATCTCAATTTCAACTAGGTCCAAAGCCCCAATTCATTCTCTTCAAATGCTAAAAAAAAAGGCTCATAATTGAACTTCTAAAATGAGAAAATTTCACTATAACATTACAAAGATCTGATTATTATTGAATTTCTCAGCTCACCCTCACCACTGAACGACAACAGACATGAATAAACACTGACAAACCCTACTAATAAATGAGTAATCTCCAATTTAAAACCAGAAACACCCACCTAAACACGTGAATCCAAGATTTAACAGCTAGATAAGATCACCAAATTACCTGAAACCCGGGATCCCAATTTCCTCAACTTCATTCTCTCCTCCTCCTTGTTGAATTGGGGCTTATCCTTCGCCGCCGCCGCCGGCGGCTTGGGGAGCGGCCACCCTTTAGGCCCCGAAGAGGAAACACAGTACCCTTTCGACCCATCCGAGCTGTACTTGCTCGAATCGGCGGTGCTCGTGCTGAGTCCCGACTCAGTAGTCGAATCGCCCGGTGAATCCTTCTCTCCCATTCAGCTAAGAAACCCAGAAGGAGAAAATGGTGAAGAGAGAGAGAAACAAAGTGATGAGATGTGCGCAGAAGTGAGTGAGACTGATGATTTTATTCTTTCTGCTAAAACTATGTAGTCTGAATTTGATTTTCAAAGTGTTTTGGAGGATTCAGGTGCCAACGGTCTATCTCGTCTTTTTACTTCATTTCTAATTAATGTTTATATAGTGACACGCGAGGCTTCATAGCCGTGGGGGCGACGGAGAAGTCAATATCATATGTGAAGTTACAACTTTGCCCCTGCGTTTGGAGAGTCTGTGTGTGAATGGGTTTAGGGTTAGATTAGTAATTGTGCGATGGGTGCATTTAATTAGTTTAATTTGTTTGTTAGTGACTTAACGGTGTCATTAATGAGGCAGCGGCAACTTTGGATTAGCGAGATTTAAACATGAAGGGAATAAGTTTAAGAATGCGGTAGTACATTAATTTCACCACTTCATTATTCCTTTTCTGGTATCCACTTTTAATGCCTTTTAGTGTAGATTGAGACCATTATTTCAGTGATATAAAAATAGAAATGTCGGAAGGTGTTTATTAATAAAAATGAATTTCTCTTAATAAGTTTCACTTTTCATATTTTATGACACATCAATGCTATATTTGACCTCTTCTACTGTTAGAAGAAAAAAATCGGACATATTTATTCAAAATATTTATTTATAAGATGAGACAAATATTGCGAGTAATGCACATATAAAGTCTACATATGTACCAAATTTAAAAGATATAAATAAATATTTATGGAAATAAAGCATGCATTGAATCTAATATAACACAACTCAACTGATTAAATATATAATATGATAGCTTACTTGCATTCAATTTTTTTATGTTATCGTGCAATTGCAAGCAACTATTACCGATAAATGTTTACTGCTATTACAAAAATCAAGCTTATATAGTTAATTGGATAATAAAATAATAGCATAGATCATACACGTGTATTTATTCGCTTACAGGCTGAATTAGGTTTTAATTGCAGGTAGGATGTTAATTACTTATAAGTGCATTGTAGCATTAGAAATAAACAGTTTTTCCTCATACTATTACGTAAATTAACCATAACATCATGTGGCTTTTCTTTTAAGGATTAATAGACAATATTATCCAGTATTTATCACTTCCAACTGTTCTCTTACAAGAGATACATATTAATACACTAGTAAAATGCTCATGTGCTTCATATTCTTTTAAACTCTTTTTCTAATTTTCTATTTCTGCCTAAACCTAAAAACGAAACGCAGATAATTAATGGAATTTGGCAATTTAAAAACAAAAGGAGTAAATGTATGTAATGAATTGGTTCTTCATCCGTGAGCCCATAAAGGGGTAGTGGGCCAGTACTGTAAACTCATTGCTGTCTAAAGCAAGTTGAAAAGGTTGGCAAAGGAAAGTGTTAAAAAGGCCCAACCAACGGCTAGTGAATATTTAAAAACGAAAGCAACGAATCAAAAGAGTAACGAAAATTTATAAACGTTTCTCTTCTTTACCGTTGCCATCAAATTGAAGCTATAAACATTTGAATAATGCAGTAAGCATCTACATTGAAAATATTTATATGAAAATATGCCCGATCCTGTCTAGCATTCATGTTATTTACTATATTTAATATTGATTTGATTCAATTCAGTTCATATTCAAATCAGACAAATATATATATATATATATATATATATATATATACTCCCTCTGTCCCTTCAAACTTGTACATGATTTTTTAACAGTATTCAATAAATATGTTTAACTGTAAATATGTGTATCTACAAACAATAACGGAACATAAAAATTCGATGTTTTGAAACTACGTGTTCAAATGAATCAAATCATATCTCAAACGATAAAATTATTGTTCATATGTATATTTTTACATATATGGTAAAAGTTCAAAAACTTTAACTGAAGAATAGATACTGTGCAAATTTGATTGATACGGATGAAGTAACTTTTATCCCACTTTAAATTTCAATGAACGCACTTTGCCCAATTAGACACAGAGTAGCTAGAGTTGGTAAGTATGGATTATATATGGCCGACGAGATTGCAAGATTTGGTCTTATTCCATCCATCGCTATACTTTCTTTTATTTATTAATTCAATTTTTTTCTACTCGGTCATTTCATCTTCCAATTATTGTTAAGGCGAAAACAAGTGCATCATTTATTAGACAAACGGAGCTCATATTGTTACACGCGTATGCATTTGCGTTGTTTATCGACTTTTGAAATGTTTTGAATTAATATCGACTTTTGTATTCTGGCAAACAGAATTTAAAAAAAAGGTCATGGGGTTCCTTATCTCAGGAAATCAATCGAATTTTCTGCAAGGAAGATCTATTGTCGAAAACTCAATCATAGCCCATGAACTCATTGAATTCATTTGCAAGAAGAAGACATGTAAACAGTCAATGGCCGCCATGAAAATAGACATGAGCATGGCGTACGACCGGGTATCCTGGGAGTTCCTGGAAAAAATTGTGCAACATATGGGCTTTCCGCATAAATGGATAGGTTGGGTTATGGAATGTGTCACCACCGTCTCATATTCCATAAAGCTCAACGGGATGAGCTCAACAGTCTTCCAGCCTAAATAGGGTCTCAGGCAAGGCTGTCCACTCCCACTGTTCCTATTCATCCTACGTCAAAAACCATTCTCATCAATGATAGTGTCTGATGGGCTCCAGAGCGTCTACCTAGGTGTAGAAATAGTCCCCACTGTTGAACCCATCTCACACCTCATGTTCACAGATGACTGCATTCTCTTCTTTAACATCTCAGAAAGAGGATCCACAAAGCTGGCACAGACACTCAACCTCTTTGCGGTTTAATCGGGCCAAAGAATTAATTTTCAGAAGTTCGTACTCCTGGTCAGTCAAACATAGAGCCGATAACAAAGGAACTTCTCAACCAGACTTTCAGAATTTTGGAAGACCTACTCAAGGAATGATCCCTAGGCCACAATATGAACTTCGCTGGCCGAAGGTGGGAATGTTCACCAGTTTGATACAAAGAGTAAAGGCTAAAATGTTGACATGAAAAACCAGGGATCTATCAGTCATGGAAAGAGTCACCCTCAGTAAACACGTTCTAGCCTCAATAACTCAATACACCTTCAATACGTTCTGAATACCTTCCACTGTCGTAAAAAAAATTGGCAGGCACCTTGCGAGGTATTCACTGGAATCACAAGAATCTGATAAGGTACGAAGAATCTGATAAGGTACGAAGGACAACTCTTTCCCCAACTCGGATTCAAGGTGAGTGACCTGATTCATCGTGACAAGCAATGGTGAATTCCCCTATTAAGATTGTTCTTCAGCCAGGAAATAGCAAACGATATTGCAGGAATCCAC
>JAUOBV010000006.1:1364299-1375510 GCA_032360425.1 Rubia occidens
ATAACCCGATTCATGCAACCCGAAAATTTTATCTTAATTTCTTCTAATTTACACTTTAAACCTTGGTTTTTCCATAACTTATGAAAAGACCGTCTTTCAAGCGACACTCTTTTTTAAAAGCATTTAGGTTAATTAGTTGGATTAATTCATTCACAAAATTAGCTGAGATCATTGGTAAGCATAATTTAGGTTAATTATGGTGGGATGTTTCTAGCTAAGCATAATTTACAAATGTTGTGAAGCCATGTTACAGGATTGAATTCACATAAATTTGAAACATTTTATGTTTAGGTATGGAATTAATCAATGTAAATAATTATCTAAATTATTATTCAGCTCATAAACACTTATTTGAATTATGAAAATGTTATAACAATAATTATTTTAATTTCATTATTTTTTATAAATATGAAACGTAAGTACTACATTTTAATTAAATAAATATTTTTAATCAGAAGCACCGCGACTCCGACTAGTGTACTAAATAAAATTTGAGATATCGATAACAAATTGTTCTATTTGTGCACTATTTAATTTGCTAAACGCTACAAGTCATAGATAGGAACAAAAAAAATCACTGAAAATAAAATAATATGTGCAGTTTAAAAATTGGGCTGCATATGAAAATAACGAAACAAATGGGTATGGAAATGTAATTATAAATGAATTTAAGTAAGAATTTGGAAAATGCAGGTTCCAGATGAGGGACAAAAGAGTAAAAAGCAAGTTTATGTCGGCGCGCCGTGTTATAAATATCCGCGAACCCTCCCTTTTTGCAAACCCTAATCGCCCAAATCAAAAATGTCTAATTTCATCTGATTCCTCTGAAGATGAAGACGAACAACTCTGTTGCCACCAGATCTCCCAAAAGAAAGCTTCATCCGGCGGCTCTTCCATCAAGGAAACGACAGGCGCCTGCTAAGCTTGATAATTTACCGGTGGATGCCATCAAACATCGGATGTGCCTACCAAGGTCCAGATCTGTCTCCCCGACTGAATCTGGTGTCAAGAAGCGCAAGAAAAAGCCATCTCCGCCCAGGAAGAAGGCTTCTCCGCCGCCCTTTATTATTCGGCCGGATTCTCCCGTGGACGCTAGCTCATCTGATAGGATGATCCTTCGACCCAAGCAGAAATCACCGCCGCAGCCATCGCCAACAGAGAACCAGGAGGAAGGACCAGAGAAGATTCCTGCTCCTGTTGACGCCCGCGCATCTGAGATTCCGCCACCGCCAACAGAGAAACAGGGGGAAAGACGAGAGCATGGGATTACACCGGAAGGTCGGGCTATTACGAGTTTGATGGGTAAGTGGATGATGTTGGGGCAGGAAAGGCTTACTCGGGAGAATGTCATGCCGATGAAAGGCTTCACTGCGATGGAAGCTAGTTTGTGCCGGTACATATTCGTGAAGCGCGAGTGGGAATTCGGGGACACCATCCCAGACAATAAGGTGGATTTGAAAGAGCGGTTGGATAAAGCCCGAGAGACCAAGGGGTACGGCGTCACATCTAGAGTAGGCGGTGTCGATGGGAAGAGCTTCTTTCCTATGATGAGTGATTTGGGTGAAGGAGGTGACCCCTTTCTCAAAAGGAGGGTTAACAATATGATTAAGAAGGCACTTATCCATGTCAACAAAAGAGAGAAGGAGCTCAAAAGAAAGCAGAGGTACAAGTCTGCCGGAGTGGATAACCTTGTTGAAAAATCCCGGTACTACCTTCTCACCCTCCGTATCTGTCTCGACCAGGAAACTCATCCCACCCTCCGTAACCGTCTCGACCAGGAAACTCATCCCACCGCCGGACCCCGGACTGTTGAAGCCCTTTTCTTTAGGCATCCGGCATCCCAAGTCCCCGTCGAACTCATGGAGTGGAAGATGAAGTTAGGTTCTCAGCTGCGTTTCTGTTCTGTAAGAATTAAAAATTATTAGAGGGGGTAAATTTTGAGCTACTGCTCAAAGATAGCTTTTGGGTTAATGCTTGCTTTTGTTAGTTTTCGAAACTAAAACTGTCTCAGTTATCATTCTGAGTTGGAGAGTGAGCATCATATGTGTGATTGATACTTGGTTTTCTTCCATCTGCGCCACCATTTTGGAGTTAGGATACCACCTTATCAGCTTACTGCAATAGTAGTAACCTATTGTGATAAAATTTCATTAGATGAGTTGATTTTTTCCCCGGAATACGTCCACTAATATCATAGGAAATATGTTTCTTTTAATCCAACGGAAGGATGTTTAATAAGCAAAAAAAAACTAAGTAAAAAAAAAGCTCAGATGATAAAGATAACCTGAGTGACACTTTCAGATTAATTTAGCACCAGCCGCGCCACTTATTATTGAAGAATCTTTGCCAAATTTCAATCACTTAAAAGTGCTGGACAAAGCAAATTACAAACGCAGGAAAAAATTCCCATGATCTGTAACATTCGTTGTTTTTATTTGGTTGTTGAATGCAGTACTTTCAAAATCATATATGCAAGAGCACATCTTTTTTCTTAGCTGGAAATTCTTCTTTTTTCTTGGCATATCTTTTTTTCCTAAACACTTGTTGGATATTGAAGTTCAGTTATGTCAACCTTGGTTCTTTTACTTACCCCTTAACAAGAAGTAGAAATTCGTTGATTGGACTGTAGTAGTTTTCTTATAGAATTCTTTGTGAAGTTGAAGGCTTGGTAAATGAATTTTAATTTCTTTGATCAATGAGGTTTTTACACATTTGCACTTTCATCAAACCTGATGTCTAGATTCTTATCAGTACATCTTAAAAGCTGCTTAACACCATTCTACAGTAAACTTTCATCAAATAACAGAATTTATCTGTTTTGATCGATTTGTTTTTTTTTATTATTTCAGATGGTACTGCTATGTGCTTTTAATGTGCATGTGAGGTGATGTTCTTAAGCTCAGGTTTTTAGCAACGTGAACAAGCTGATGGAGATGATGTAAGTTTTGCTTTGGGTTCCTGTCTGCTGTGAGGTTTGGTTTCAACATGAGCTTACAGTGAGGTTTGGTTTTCCACTGTTGGTGTTTTATTCTTTCATGTGGCTATTGAATTATATTTCTATAGCTCAGATCAGTTTTAAGGTTTCAATAACCATTAGTACCTTGGATGTAAAAAAAAAAATCTTACTTCTTCACCAACATATTGGGTGCTGCAATAATTTGATTTTCTCTCTCAAAAGCATTTATCCATTACTTTCTTTGCAGCAACTTTACTGAGTTTACTCAATATTTTCCATCATATTCTATATGCATTTGTTACATTTGATATCTCTTCAAGTACATTCGTTATAGAGGTTCTGAATGATTACTTTGACGTGTGTACTCAATTCATTACTGTGATTATCTTTGACACACAAGTGGTATCTCTGTTTCGAGCTAAGATCAAGCAAGCTTAGAAGTATATGTTAATTTTTTGAGGAGGGGAGTTTCTTGCTGGCATTTAGGATCTGCTATGTCACTTTTTTTTGGTTATAATAACTTGATTATAGGTATATGCAAAACCTATGAGCAGTTAGTCTTGTCAATGTTTCTTGGTGTTTATTAGTTTTGTTTGTGCTTTATAAGCTTACATGTATCAATTTTAGTTTGAAGCGTAGTGTGATGCTGATGACACTATCTGCAGTCAAGATGGCTATAGCTTTGCCGGCTATCAATTACGCGTAAATTACCCTTGCATGTGCTTGCTAAGAACATCCACATGTATAGGTTCTCTCTGTAAGACTTCATTGTCCATAATTTTACAGGTTGAACTTGCTCATGTTGGTCGAGGCTCATCATATAATTTTGCAGCCTCATTGGGATATTTTCATTCCCTCCTTACATTAAAATTTTGGGGAAGTCCCATAGATTATTAATTTTGCATACTATATTTTTATTGTGGCTTATGGTAAATGGAAAGCTTGCTTCAACTGCCAGGCTTCAGAGCTTTAATATCCTTACATGGGTGAACAATTGCAGGTTATGTAACAATGTGCAAGAATCTGCCCAGCACTTGTTTTCAGATGGATCTCCAGCTGAAATACCGAAACCCCAATGCAATGAAGCCTCAGGGAGTTGGTGGCGGCTATGGGAAGCCCCCGTCGAAGCATCTGCCCGGGCCTCGGAACAATTGGAAGGGTAAGAAGGTGGATAAGGCTGATAAGAGGAACGATTTGGGTAGGAGAGGCGGCAGTGGTGGTGGTGTTGCTGCTGGTCCTGGTGCTGGTGTAGGAGGGTTTGAATGAATTGCAATATCAGAATAGGGTTAAGAATAGGAGGCAGAAACACTAGTTCATTCATCATGCGTTCGAAGAAGAGTGGTGGCATTGAGGAACTGGTGTCTCCTTGCCCTGTGACTCCAGCTGTTTTGCCTACTCCTGTGTTTTCACCTTCAAGAGAGGTGTTGGTTGACATGGTGAAGGAGGAGTGGGGTGTAGATGGGTACGGATCCATGAATGGTTTGATTAGGGCGGAGAGGAGGATGAAGATGATGAAGGATCAAGTGGGAGTGACGTGGAGGAGCATGTTGAAGTGGAGAGGAGGCTGGATCATGACTTGAGCCATTTCGAAATGATTTATCCCAACTATGGAACTATTGGAGTGGAGTATAATAATAATGTGTAGATGATTATTATACTCCACTCCAATAGTTCAGCCACATTCGATGGAGGACAACAAAGAAGAACTGGGTGAAGAAAATGTGGGGGTCAATTTGGGTCCTAAAGGTAAAAGGAAGAAGATGACACCCTAGATAACTTGAGTCTGGAATTAGCTTCGATAAAGAGGAACGAGGTGAAACTAAGGACACTTTTGTGGAGTCGGAAGACAAGATCAACATTATTGGAATACAGGTAGATACTGGTGTAGGACAAGTTCAAGAGGAAAAGAAAGATGAAGCCAACAGAATGCATAGCCTGAAAACACCAATGCAGGGAAAGGTGGTAGTATGAATGAAGTTGCACCCAATGAAGAAGTAGCCTGAGCAAACTAACAGCAGGTGGTGAAGACTTGAGGAGAGCATGGGCGAAGGTGACTTGATGTGACTTGTTGGTTAATCATATGCCATGTAATGAGAGTGATAACCTTGCTTTTCATCTGCGGGCAATGTAGTAATTCCTAAATATAGAGAACAAGTGTAATCTCTAGTTTAGCTTTTGCATGTTTGTTATGTCATACAGTTTTTGTTCTATGTTTCTCGACTTCGTATTGTTCTATCATCAGTTTAAATGGACAGCTACTGAGTGCTTCGCAAGAAACTGATCGTACTCACTCGAATTTTTTCGAATCTTACTCATTAAAACTACTTTTGAGCAAGGGGAAGTGTAATGATGAGGACTTATCGCAGTCAGGGTCTTTTGAAGTAAGTCAAGCATGATCTTTTTTCTATTTTATATGGTTTAGTCATTGTTTTGTGTTGTGATTTTTCTCAATGACCCCTTTATCACTAGGTGCCTCACATAAACCAGCGGTACACATGGGATTGTGGCCTTGCTTCTGTTTTGATGGTGTTGAGAACTTTAAGCATCCAGCGTGGGGATATTGAAGACCTGGAACGGCTCTGTTGTACGACGAGGTGAGTTTGTTTTCCTTCATTGTATTGTGTATTTATTTCATAAAGGATGCTTTTTTTGTACGTTTTCGCGTAATATAACCCGCTGCTTCGACTGTTTTGTTGTTGAGGGTGTTCAGTTTTTAGACGAATGTTTTCTAAGTTATAGATTGTGCATAAGCTGGTTTTATTGCGCACCAACTATGAGAAATGCCAGAATTTAATTCTGATGCTCTTGTTTCCTGCAGTACTTGGACTGTTGATTTGGCATATCTGTTGCAAAAGTTTTCAGTTAAATTCTCCTACTTCACTGTAACATTAGGAGCAAACCCAAATTTTTCAGTGGAGACATATTACAAGGTGATCTGCAGTTTCAATATATAGTTTCAAAATTCATATAATCAGTTAGTCAATTGCTTGTAGCTCTTGCCTAAGATATTTCATTGTACAGTAAAATTTATGTGTTCAAAATAACATCATGGAAGCTGCGTCTTTCAAAATTTATGTATTCAAAATAACATCATGGAAGCTGTGTTTTTACTGTTGTCTTTAGGTACCTTAGTTGTAGCTTTTAAGTGTATCATGCAAAACTTTACTGTGTAGTCCAGTTGTTATTTCTCATTTAGATGCATCCATTTTTTATAGTTGCTCCGAGATTTTGATAGCTTAGTGAGTTACTACAGTTGAGGACTTGGGTTTTTGCTTGTTTAATGCTGCTAAACCGAGATGTAAAAGATTAATTATTCAGATTCATATTGTTGCTGTTCAATCTTTGTCTGAAGTCTCTGAACTACTTTTAGACTACACATTTGTGCTTCAACCCGGTGCTATTTTTTATAGCCTGATTTAGGGATAAATATTTTGTTATTAGCAGTTTAAGGGTTCTTACTTTAAAGTTTTTGGAGATAATTGGAAGAGCTATACTTGTATCTCACCTATTTTTCTGAATGTGTGGATAGTTATTGTTCATATGAATGCTTCTATTCTGTTGGAGTTAGCCATAATCTATTTTTTTAAATTGCTTTTCAAGTAATGTCTGTATAATCTGAGTGCCATAAACTATTTTTTTATAGAATCAAAGAAACACCAAAGAAAATCGTTGCGTGATGGTGTTTCTGTGAGTGCATTTGAAACAGGCCGATTCATGGACCGGAGCTATTCTCGTTGCGCCAATGTGCAAAGTACCCATACTTAACTCAATTCTTTCATTCATTTTTTTTGGTTATACGTCTACCTTAAACGGTAATTATGAACTCTTGTTACAGATTGCTGATGACATAACTCCGCCATGGCTGCTGAGGGGGTAATTATGAACTCTTGCTACAGATTGCTGATGACATAACTCCGCCATGGCTGCTGAGGCAAATTCTCATTGGTGTCTTTGATTTCTCTAATTTCAGGTTCATCGTGGTCCGCTGGATTTAAACACAAATGAAGCAACATGTTGAAGGATTTTTCAGATTTCCGGCTGATTAGGTTTTTGTGGAGTCGACTTCGGTCTTTCACGCAAGGAATTCATCCCACTTCGCTGAAGCAATTCAAGCCTAAACCGCTGCAATAAATAAGTTCTTATTTTCAGTTCCATTGGGTTGATTTTGCTGCTTTCAGATCTCCTGCCATTGAGCTATTTGCGATCAGATTTTATTTTTTAGAATCGGGGTTCAGTTCTGCTGCCAGGTGATCTCATATTTGAGGTCCTGTCTGTTTTAATATTTGTGTATCCCTTTCCACTGCTGATTCGTTTGCAATTTCATTGGCAATGCAGAAGGTGTTCGATGTATTGCCTCGGTCAATAATCATTTTTTCTGCTCTGTTTCTGATTTCAGGGTTCTAATGGAGATACATGAGAAATTGGGTGAGTGTCTTTTCCATTGTAATAAGTTCTTAATTCTGTAATTTATACATTCATAGCCGCTTATTCAATCTGTAATGCAGTTCTTGAAAGAAAAGTTACTAAGGTAGTAGCAACAGGAAAAATGAGCAGCTCATAGCTACATTCAGGTGTTCCAAAACGCACACAACAAGAGCAACTACAACATTGGTAGAAAAATAGAAGGATACTTGTAAGTTTTATTGCTTTGAGAATGATGTTCACCTTGGGGTGCTGAACATCATCTACCATTTCCTTTCTTTTGTTTTTGGGTGCTTGATAAAGTTTTGGATGAATCACTTGATTGTGGCATGGCTTTAAGAGTTTCATTGATTTACTGAAATTATGCTTTCTAATTTGAGTTATCCATTTCTTTTTCTCTTTTTAATAGATATTCTCCTCTTGCCCGTTTGATTGCTTAATTTGTCACCCTTAACCAAGTATTCTTTTCTTGTTTTTATTTTTTCAGAAAACACCCAAAGGTGGAGGATTCTGGTTCTCCCCTGAACCTACAAAAAATAAATTTTTTACATGTAAATGATGTACAGTAATACCGCATGAGAGTTTTAGACTCAATTATTTTTTTAAGGGGTTTTGTTTTTTCTTCGCTTTCATTTTCCAAGTTCAACAGCCTTCCCTGAGAGTTTTTTCTGTAATATCATTCCAGGCATATTCAACTGTTGGTACACCTGACTACATTGCTCTAGAAGTTCTGCTGAAGAAAGGTTATGCCATGGAATGTGATTGGTTAGTTTCTCCCGGATCAGAGACTGCTGCATCCTCACCAGAATGCCATGCCCCGTCTACCAGCTCTTTAGGATGTCTAGGATATGCTTGCTTCAGGGAGTTGGCTTCCAAAGGTGCTCTCATGGCCGTCATGAAACCTTCTTGGTAGATCATTGCATCACATTTTCATAGTGAGTTGAACCACTTCATTCTTTTGAATTTGTTTTCTGATTTCACGAATAACTATATTATTAGTTATTATTTATACGATTCTGTATGCTATGATATGATTATTAGGTGAAATTTTGTTTTCTGATTCCTCGATTGGAAATATTTTTGAGTGCTCGGTTCCCAAGTTGTTTTACTCTGTTTCATCTCTTAGCTTACTATATTCTTGTTTTTTACACGATTAAACAATATCTTGTTGCCTGAATGGGAGCTTAGGAATTTAGAGAATGATACGAACATCAATTTAATTGTTTAATGGTTGCTTTTCTAATCTCAGGTTCAATAGGTGTATGCATTATAGGAGAAGGTGCAAGATTACAGCTCCCTGTCGCGATGAGGTCTTTCATTGCCCTCACTGTCATAATAATACTTCTACACTAACATGAATGATGTGTGATCTTTTATCATGGCAGTCATTCAGCATGTTCTTGACATTATTAATCATCTCCTTGCCTGTGAGGTTAGTCTTCATTTTTACAGGCTATACCTGATCATTTACTTCCTCATTTTGTAGACTGCCTACAATGTGATCGCACACAACCACAAGCCCCGTCTAAGGACTGCCCTTGAGTTACTGTACAGCACTGGAGATCGAGCAACAACTGCAGAAAGTATGTCTTTTTCCCATGGTTAACCATCATGAAAGGGAAATTTGTTGCATACCGAAAAGTGTAACCAATTCTAATACTTTATTGACTGGAACCTATGATGAGAACTTAAGGGTATGGAATTCCAGGTCCATCTCGAGGCCTGTAAATGAATTTACACTTGGTCTAGGGGGAGGAATTTGGAGAATCAACTTTAATTCCTGCCATTGTTTCAACTGTGTGCATACATAATGGTTTTCAAGGTTTAAGGTTGCAGTTCGGCTGTGAATAGTAAACGTTTGTTTTTCACCAGCTCATTGCTTATTTGCAGACAATCCACCAAAGACCAAAGCCAATCGCTTGATAAAGATGTGAGCCTTTCTTGCACATTGTACATTCTGATTGTACATATTTGCATACAGAAATGTAGTTTCAATCATCGAGATTAATGGTGAACATTTATTTTCATCTTGGAAAAGCACTGAACCAACAAGACTGTTGTATCATCTTTACATTTGTTTACAATGTAGACATCATGATTGTTCTTGTGCTGTGCCTACAATTTCTTTTATACTAGTATATGCTTTCCTATCAAAAAGGGTTGGGAAAAGACATGCATCAGTAGCACAAAATTTGATGCATTTCATCCTTGTGCATATATGATTCCAGTTTTAAGATGCAGCATTTGATAAGAAATTCGTTGCTTTAGTTTCTGTCGCTCTTTGATGAAGTTATCGATCAAATAGTTAAGTTGAAAATTGGATAAAAAAGATGATTTCGAGCTGGTCATATCTTTGGTGATTGTTCGAACTGGTAGTTTAAGCTTCAGTCTCATGTGCATTGATATTTAAGATCTGGTGGCTTCACTTAATAATGTGCATTGATATTTAAGATCTGCTCTCTGCTTTTATTTTTTGTTTTACTTCCTGTAGATACTGTACATGCATGGATTGTAGTCAGTGTTACTACAATCACATGTTCCAGAAAGAAGTTGAATAATTGATAAAAAGGCTTCTGTCAAACAAAATCTAGGGTTTCATTTTCAAGAAAGCTCTCCGCATGAAAGCAAATTTGCCGCTTCTCAAAGATTTTGCAGATGCTATTAAAGCAGAAATGCAGCCTAACATCAGCAGTAAAAATACGGAAAATTAGTAAGCCACAAGCAACCTAAATACTAGAAATAAATAACCATGTATTTATCAGCTACAATTTCCCTTCTTCCACCTTTGTTTTCCAGGTATCTTGCTTCCTTATTTTTGTAATTATTATGTTTATCATGCTTTTATAAAATAGTGTTTATCTGTCAGCCCCAACCATAGTTTCTCTCTCTTAGGTATTATTTATACAATTATATTGGATATAATATGATTATTAGGTAATATTTTGTTTCCTAATTCCACGATTAGAAATCTGTTTGAATGCTCGGTTTCCAATTTGTTTTACTCAGTTTCATCTCCCACCCTACTATATTCTTCTTATTAACATGATTAAATAGTATTTTACATAGCTTCAAACTGGATTCTTTTTTACCAACTTCCTATTTTCCCATCATGCCTTTGCATTTTGAATATATTATATATTAACTTATCATTCGGACCTACATTCTTACTTACTTTGTTTGTTACAGCTGATCGTTAAATACACACACTTTCTAACAACACTCTCACGTACGTTGCTAACTTCCCTTTTAAATACCTCACACTTGCCTTTACAATTATACTTTGCTTTTATCCCTTTAAAAACATTTCCTCTTCTGTTTAAATTTACAATATTTTCCCTTATTACCCTGCACATATTTTACAATTTAACGTTCCCCAGTTGGTTGAGTACCCAAAAATATTCTCCCGGAAAAAAAATTACCCAATCTACAGAGATGGAAAATTTCCCATCAAAAAGAAAATACTCATCGCTAGAACCTCATAAAGAGTCTGAACATAGTGGATGTAAAAAGAAAACAAAAATACCGACGAAAGGTAAAGTTAAGATTTTTTTAAAAAGTTAAACCCATAATTCTTTATTTGGATCCCCTGTCCATCAAAATAATCATAGTTGCATGATTACATAAGAGAATAGAATTAATTGACTTGTAATAACATTGAATGGTAGGATAAATTGGTAGTGATTCCATCTTAACCACCTCCACCTCTCATGTTAGTGAGTTAAGAGCAGCCAGACTCCGAAGATTTCCTATCATTTCCATTTTGATAAAATGATCCCTTGCTATGAAATGACTCAATCATTTGTGCCTTGTTTCCTTTGATGTGTTCTTGTATT
>JAUOBV010000006.1:1539028-1549884 GCA_032360425.1 Rubia occidens
ATGAGACTAAAAAAATATTAGAAAATAACTAAGACAAAGTATTGTGCGAGACCGTTTCACCGTGAGACCGGGGTTTAAATTGAAATTTACAGGAGTTTTTGTTGGAGCTGGGGTCAAATAAATATTACTTTTTTCAGGGTAATTTTTATAAGGCTAATAGAAGTTTGGGGTTGAACTGCGATAATTTACAAGCTTCATCTTCTCCGGTGAAACTACCGGTTTGCAATTTTCTGGCAGCGTTCAAGCTTCATTTCCATCTCTTTCAACCTCCTTTCTTCACCACTGATATCCACATCCTTCCAGTGTTAGTTTCGCCGGTTTGAATTGAAAGATTTTGCCGAATCTTGGGTTATTGATCTTCGTCGGTAAACCCAGTTTTGCAGAGATAGAGAGACAAACTCAAACGAGTTTTTTCGACGGTGATATGAAGGTTAGGGATTGCGAACTTTGAAAATGAAGTAAGAATTGACAGTGAGGTGTGAATTGGACTCTGGTGCGATCGTTTTCGGCAGCAAAGAGGATGACGGTGGTGGGTGGGGCGATGGATCGGGGTGGGAGACTAGGGTTGGGTGATGGTTCAATCCGGTCGGGTTGGGCTGCGGGTCGATTGGGTAGGGTTAGAGTTTAGTTAGTTTTTGGGCCTAATGTGTATCTTGAGCCCATTATGTATTTTGGGTATGATTTTAACCCATTAATTTAATTACTTAACTTTTTAGTTAGAGTTAAGTGCTAAAATGGCTTTATGTTTTGGGAGAAATTGCCAATCTAACCCTGTAAAATATGAAAGTGCATTTCTAACCCTATTATTTGCTCGAAAGTGCTAACCTAACCCCGAAAAATATGAATTTGGCTGGAATTATGTGAATTGACTGTTATACCCCCGTTAAAAATAAAATAAAAATTCAGAAAAAGTTAAAAGGATAACTATACCCTCATATATATATTAACCAAACCATATCCCCTCATTGTCCCTTCTTCTCAGATCTACTCCTTCTACCATCGATTCTTCAATTTTCCCTTCCGCTCACCTGACTCCCCCCGCCTTCCACAACTTCTTCAATTTTTCCCTCCTGCTTCTTCTCCACCTGCTCTCCTAATAGGTGGCTTGTTCTTTTTCTTTGTTTGATTCTATTTTCCCCTTTTTCCCTCCATTTGCTTTGGGGGTAAGGTGATGGCGTGGGGTGGGTTGGCGTAGTGGCGTGGGGCAGGTCGCGGTGGAGTGGTGTCAGGTTAGGGTTTTGTAGGGTGGCGTCAGGGTGGGCTAAGGGGAAGAGTCTCCGCCAGGAGGAGGGCATCGGGGCTGGGTGAGAGGAAGGATTCTGCATATGGTCTAATGATGCTCGATTGATTTATTAAGGCTATTAATCCTTTCTCTTTCCCATATTTTTGTGTTTGATATGTGTATGTATTTTCCTAATTCGATTGTGCTTATATGGAAGTATGAAATCTTCAAGACAATGATTTACTCTTTGTTGCAGGTCTATCTAACTCTGTGATGTGTACTTATAGCACTAGCTTTTGGGTCTTATCTCCATATACTATGTAATATTGGGGGTATGCTTACCACTCTGGGTTCCATCCGAACAATAGTTTGGTTACTCTCTACTCCTCAGTACAAAAAGGTGTGCTTTCTTAGCATCGTTTGTGCAATTAGAATCTTTGAAATGATTTGTTCTTACTAATGTTTGCTTCACATGAGCAGCAAAAGAGAGTTTCTCTGTTTTTGGCTTCTTCGGCCCTCCAGGGGGCTTCAATTGGTCCTCTGATTGTGCTTGCCATTGATATCAATCCCGGGTATGCATCTTATAGGTTCCAGAGCGTAATTGAATTGAGTTTTACCGTTTGCTTTTAGCTTCACTTGGATGTAGTTTGTGCTGCTTTTTGCTTTGTCGGTTCGGTGGCTGTCGTCTTTCTTGTTTTTGTAGAAACTTATACGCGTGTTTGTTCATATGTATGTTATGGAGATGAAGATTCCCGTGGCGACAGGCAGAAATCAAAATTCCACAGGTGGAGGAGTGGTGGTTGTGGTTATGGAGCTGAAAAAAAGAAGAACCTCATTAGATTTTTAGGTTTAATACTAGGGATATTAGTCTTTTTAGGTTCGGTCAAAGCCGAAAAATATCAAGTTAATGACGGAATAGTATCAAAAGGTTATATCGGCACATTTGATGCAAACGTTAGGGTTATAATTGATCTTTCAGATTATAAAGGGTTATATTGGCACTTTTGAACAATAATAGGGTTATATTTATAGTTTACCCTTTTAGTTATTTATGAAGATCTTTCTATACATAACTTTCATGTTTTATGTTTTTTACATGATTTTAAATTTTAAAATTTTAAAACTTGTGATGATTTTAGATTTTGGGATGATTGTCTGATGTATTATAATTTTAATTTTTTAAAATTATAATGACAATTCAATAGTTTTTTCTCATGTTTTACAATTTTAGCGTGCTACTTTAATTTGATATAAATTTTTATTCGATATTGAACCATTTTCACTTGATGTGTACATTTTAGTGTTTTATTTTATATTTTAAACAGATTTATAAATATTTGATGTTTAAATAACTTTAATTAATTTAATTTTGAATTATTTAAAATTAATTTTCAATATATTACTTTCATGTTTTATATCTTTTACATGATTTTGACCTTATAATATTTTTAAATTTTAAACTTGCGATGATTTAAAAAAAATTTGGATGATGTTTTATTGCTGTCTTTTTTTCTATGTTTTACAATTTTGAGTTTTATAGAATTATGATGACAATTTATTATTTTTTCCAATGAAGTTTTATATCTTTAAAGAATTATGTTGTACTTTTAATTTTTTAATTTGATTTTTTATTCCTTTAGTTTGATATAACCATTTTTATTTGATGTTATTAAAAAAAGGGAAAAGTGAAAAATGACCCTATAAGATTGAGAAAGTGCAGGAATGACCTTGTAAAATCTGAAAGTGCAAAACTGACCCTAAATGATTGTAAATTAGTACAATTATACCCAAATTGCACTATTCCGACATTGACTGAACAAATTCAGGCATTGAACATTTTTTAAAAGACAAAAATACCCCTATTGTTAATACAAAGAATTGAATGACAAAAATACCCCTTAAAGCTCTTATTCTTCATCTTCAAACCTGCTGCCACCAGCTCCACAGCCACCATGCCACTAGCTCCACCTCCGCCACCACCTACTCTCACCACTACTACCTCCGCTCCACCGCCTACCCAGCACCAACACCACAACACACAAATCCACCCATTGCTGGATCCAGCTGTTCAGCCCCTTACACCACCCATTATTCATAAAAATAACCAAAATTATCACTTATTCAGTAATTAAAAAACACAACACAACAACAAACATGACTATAAAACTAGAATAAAAAATCTAAAAATTGAAAAACATAGCCCACATTGACAGACCCGATCGGGAATGACCTTGGAGTTGGAAGCAACGCGTAATCGACTAAAAGTCGATGTTGTGCGGGGAAGCCTGGTAAAGGCGAGAAGGCGCCTACATTTGGGATGGTTGACGAACCACTCAGTCGACGACCTAACCCGGCTGAGGTGGATCCACCTGACGCCTGGTGGTGGAGTGGGATCCAGATCTGATCCCTTCGTCGCCACATCACCATTCCCCTCTACGCTCCGTCGTGCCTCCTCTCCCCCACCACCCATCTAAAACCTAGCCCCGCCCTCAACCCACGCTTCGCCGCCCCTCCTCTCCCCCACCACCCATCTGAACCCTAGCTCGCCTCCGTACATCTTGCCGTTTCTCTCCCTTGCCACCCATCTCAACCCCTAGCTGTCGTTGTTGAAGCGAAATATCGCCGGCGATGAGGGAACCAATTTTCGAAAGAAGAAGATAAAATGAGAATAAAGTAAAATGGGAAAAAGAAAGTAGAAATGTTAATAATAGGGAGGCTATTCTAGCCATTTCCTAATTTTTGTTTTTTTGAATTTTTTAAAATCAGGGGTATAATGGTCATTTTATCATTTTCAGCCCAAATTGGCAGTTGACTATTTGATCAACGAAATCCAGGGTTAAATTTGTACTTTTAGATTTTTCAGGGTTATATCTGCACTTTCGAACAATATATAGGGCTAAAAATGCACTTTTCTCTCTATATTTTTACTGAATTGAAATGAATTGATTTGAACTATAGTGAACTGAACCAGGATGCAGATAAGTTAGGAGAAGATTACCTAACCAAATAACTTGAATTGGACACTTATCAAATTTTCAATTGACCCTCACTTCACTTCCTCACATAGAAATCCTCACATAATTTTTTTGGTGACCTTATAATCAAATCATGGATATATTAGTGAAAAGAAAAAATCATTAATCTCATTCATTGAAACTAACACATGACTATATTAGTCTTTTTTTAATGAGTAATGATATTCACATCATTCACTCTTAGGGATAGTAGTGGAGCTAGTTTTGGTGGAGGTACGCCCCACATCCGCCCCAATGGGGCGGATATGAATGTAATTTTTGCAGGGGTAGGGCGATATGGGTAAGAAAATTGATATCCGCCATGGGTAGTGTGCCGGACATGGATATTAGACCATACTCGCCCCACCCCCGCCTCAATATACCCGCTATATACACACTAATTTATTATACAATAAACTATTATTTATCCATAATGCACATATTTTACTTAAAATATTTTCATATAAATATTATTAAAACATTTAATATTAATATTATTAATTTTAAAGTAAAATATAAGTTTATTTTGGAGATATAAATGGGGTAAGTAAAATGGATTTGAAATGGGTATGGATACCCAAGTGGGTGATGAGGCGGGAGTGAATTTCAGATTATACCCAATTGGGAGGGGTGAACTTTAATGTTGTAATAGCCATGGGAAATGAGACGGATATGTGTATGAAAATTTGAGTGGGTTATGACAGGCGGCCTGTCCATAAACTTATGAATATGCCACTTAATTTTTACCTCATACGCCGCATTTGTTTAATTACATACTAAAATTTGAAATTTAGAAAATACTTTTTTATATTATATATTTTTATATTTTCACATTCTCACATTCAAATACATATTATTATTATGTGTTTTAAATTTAAAATACAATACTCCTTCTGTCCCAACTTATTTTACAGTGAGAAAATTTGACGGCAAAATTGAATAGTGAAAAATATGTCAGAATTTGACTGAAACGGACATATGACCTCTGACTCATCCAAACAATAAAATACACCTAAATTTTTTTAAACCATAATTAGAGAACTGTTATAAATCTAAATATATTTTAAAAAATTAATCAGGAAACTATCAAACACCAAATACAGATGTATTTATATACATACAAATTTTCAATACTGCTTGATTTCTTCATCCTTCTCCACGCTGAGAACATGTGAGTGTGTGAATCAACTTCCTACAACATACACTAAATCCACATAGAAAATCAGTAGACTAAAAAAATATAGCCTTCCAAAAATTATCACAAATCCATGTACTTCAAAACAGTAATGCAGAGAAATGGACGAAAAAACACAGCACCCACAAAGAAAAAATGGCCAGAAACTCTGAACTCGGCCAGAAATACTAAACTCACTGTGACTCAGTCTGAATCGGCGTAACTCGGTCTGAACAATGATGACTCAGTAGATTTAGGAGATGGGATGACGGATTGAACCCTTCCAAAGCCACTTTTCACATCTAAACATAATCCAAAGTATAATCTATATTTTTAAAAAAAATCCTATTTTCATACCCAAAATCATCAACAAAAAATCTGGAGCAAAGAAATAGATTAAATAAAGAAGGGGAGGGGATGAAAATCGGCTCTTAGATGAAGAATAATGAAGATGGGTTTTTGTTTTGTGAGATGAAAATGTGAGAGAGGAGGAAGAGAGAGGCATGGGTGTTGAAATGAAAGAGAGAGAAAATTGGTTTCAAAAAGTAAATTGAGTGATTGAAGTGGAGGAAGAATATTAAATGTGATTAATTACCCATTAAATGCGGATGACTGGACAAATTAGAAGAGAAAAGGCAGTGTCAAATTTGTAATTTGATAAGTCATCAGGGATATTTAGGTAGTTCTAACACGGTCAACAGACCCTAAAATGGAAATAAATCTAAGTGTGCAATTTGTGGTGGGACAAGCCAATATGATAAGTGGGTAATTTAAGGTGGAACGGAGAAAGTATTTAAATTTTATAAAAAATTACAACATTTAAGGTAAAAACTACTGTGAACTGTCCGTAAACTTACGGAAATGCCACATTTCCTAAGATTTTCTCTGAAAAATTTAGGTGAACATGTGAATGGAGGTTCCATAATCTGTACTCGTCCTGCCCCGCCCCGCTCCATTACCATCCCTATTCACTTTATGGTTTCTGTATGAATTTACAATGTGTATATATACGGAGTACATAAATACCGTGAATGCATATTAGAATGGTTCGAGCTGGACTCAACTCACTTGCACCCTATGCAGGTGCGTATGATTTTCAATATTAATAAATATAATAAATTAAACTTTATAAGCCGAATTATTTTATACTGAATGTCGACCATATGTAAATTGTAATATTCTATTACACTACCTTACATGGAGATGGAGGTAATCTGTTTTACGTAGTACAAAGAAAGTCTCTTCCCGTGGGTACAGGCAAAGGGCGAAATTCCGCAATTGCATCATCTATTATCTTCATCTGGCTACTTTAGCCTTTTGACTTGTCAATAACCATCTAGATCCCCTCACAAGTTCTTCCTTGATCATGAATAAAACAGCTGCAGCAAGTACACTCTGGACAATTTTAGTTCCCATCCCCTTGTAAAATCCATTCAGCCCTTCATATCGTATCATCTTCAATATAGCATCCAATGTCCCTGAATTTCATGAAAGCAACTTGTCACTCGGCATAGGAAGAATGCAAACTAGTTTTTCATCCTTATCTCGAGCAGGAGCAAAGGAATCATATGTCATACACCGATTTTGTTTTGTTCTGTGTGTGTTGTAATACTCCGATCATATGCCAGGAGCCAGGTAATCCTCATGGCAGTTAAGATCACACGTATTCTTGCTCTCTCAACAGAAATAAAAGTAAGATGGTTTAGCACCTTTGTAATGATGTCTTTTGTCTCCACTGCTACCTTGTTTTGCTTGAAGTCTTGACTGCAAAATGTTAACAGAAGGAAGTATGAGGCTAATTTGCTGCCCAGCTGTCTGAAGTCCACTCAAACCATATATTTATTCAAGAGAATGTTCAGTGTACACTGAAGTAACAAGCTTTACAGAAACACCAAGTCAACTCATTGAAATGTTCACTGAATGCCTTGTACTGTACACATAAATGAGCACAAATCCAAGCGACGTGATCTCAAGGGCAAGTGACAAACAGAGAAATTTCAGAAGATGCAGATTACTGATGTCAAGATGAGTAGGTTTTTGGAAAGAGAAATGGGAGATGGCAAAACTTAACAGTCTCAAGTTTCACCATTCAAAACTGAAACGGGGAACACTTGGTAAGTAATCATGCAATAGATTCCTTTGGCACATCACCAGCATAGTGGTTGCTTATCCCAGAATGTGGCAAATGCCAGATTGTTCCCTCAATGTCCTCTTCATGTCAAACCTAGTCTAGTAGGGACTACAGCAATTCTATTAAAGGCAGCCACAAAAACTTCTCATAGCACAGATGTGCAAATTATAGAGAATCAAAACCTCATGCAGAACAGTTTCTTGGAGATGGATGTATCAAAAAGATTCATGTTACCTTCACAACCAGTATAGGATATGTGACAACAGTAGCTCCAAGTTTTGCCACAGCTCCAAGCAAGAAAACCTAGCCAAAAACCAGTTTAAAAAAACACAGATGCCGTACACATACTTGCTCAACAGTGAAATGTTGGAAACTGAATTTGTTTAGAAGCAAATACTATTTGTGACCATGGAAATTTATTAAGATATACCTCCAAGGCAGACACGTCACCACCCCCTTTATTGCTCAATTTACGGCGCTTTCGCAGGTTCTTTAAAAGGGTTTCATACAGCATAAATTGTATAGAAGGATTGCTCACCTGTTGGCATTAATGAGATGAGCCATGAACACATTTTTTAACTTAGTGCTATTTAATGTTTCATACCATGATTAATGTCGGAAAAACACCTCTCCAAAATCCCAAAACTCCACCTTCACCATAAACTTCTTGAATCTGTGGGCGAGCTTGATTAACACATATGAACTAGTTATGTCAATAAAAATTACAAATGCAAGAGAATCCATACTGCATGGGAAGTCCCAAATGGAGGCGGTTGGACTCCTGCTAAAACAGTATCCTCTAATGTAGCAGAATCAGTAGCATGATTTACAGCTTTCTTTTTATAGGTCTGCAAAGGGATTGTCAAGATATATAGAAATTCAGGAAACGGGAAAATATTGCCTTGGGAATATAAGAGTAGGATTATTTCTCATTTGAAAAAATAAGATGTGAGCACGATACATTGTTTCACTTTAACATTGTGGTCATATTTTGCTTATTTTTGAAAAACATATAAAAAAATGTCTGCTAGGAAAAATAATAAATTAGCTCCGGTTTTGTTGATAATAAACCCATAGATTAGTTAAAGCTGGAGGGTAGTAACCTTGCCTGCATTCTAGTCACAACCACCCAAATAGGATTCGTCAGCATTACATTCACGCACCTGCAAACAAACGCCATTAATCTCAGTATGCTATTTCTTCAATTAATGTCTGCATGGAGATATGAATGGATCCGTTTTCATCCACTTTATACGGCTAGGAGAAATAACAATATTTCAATGAGATAGATAAACTATTTTCGTCGAAGTGCTTGCAAATACTTAAGCTACAGGCAGATGCAAAGTAAGCCTCAAACCACAGGATAGTTCCTCGTCGATTACGAGATTTTAAAATAACCAACACTTTGGTCACTATTTCAAATTGGTGTAATTATTGATTCTCCACTAGCAAGGAACCTTTCTGAATACAGCATTGCAAATATTGATCATTACCCATAGTGTTGAAAGATGCTAATCATTAGGTCGCCAGAATGATTTTTAGGTCCATATTTTGTAAGAGAAATTTACCCAGATAAAGCAGCCACTACAAGCGAGGAGAGCATTCCAACTGATCCATCACCAAGACCTTTTTTCTTACGTTCTAGAGCAGCGATTTCAGCTCTGGCCCTGAATATTTGATAGAAATAATAGTAAACCCCCTGTGCAAAGGAGATTGCAGATATAAACTAATTAGAGGTATAATAATTATCAGAGTTACATAGTTGTATATATATTCACAGGTAACTCCTAGGGCATTTACATAATTCCTGTACTTGAATGAAGTTGAGATACTCGACTGAGGAAAAGTATGTTGTGTTAAAGTTCACCAACTATTTCGCCATTTCTATAGATCATTGATCTTTGACCAATGGTACTGACTGGATGACCTACTACATACAAAGGTGCATTGCACATTTATACTACTAAGTGGCCTACAAAGTTTAATGGCAACCTATTTTTAGAACTGCCTGTACAACACGAGAAATTGTGGATGAGAACATTCTATTTAAGACAAGACACATAAACAAGCCACACAAAAATGACTACAATAAAGCATGATGCAAAAACATCACATGTTTTGATCAAAACACACGATTGCAAGTGACAAAACTCAACCACTTCAATATTTCTGGTGGGAAATCCCAGATTGATGCTGTTTTAGGCTCTGATGAGGGGATATCATACAGGCTAAAGGAAGTCCTTGCTCCAAGCAAATGTCAAAGCAGTCAGCGAGCTTTCTAACCCCAATGCTCTTTATTTTTTTGCATTCTGGGTTCTGTACCAAAACCACAAGTGAAAGTCTAGCATGCCACCCTTCCCCTCCCTCCCACAGAAGATAATATGGTGAATGATAGAGAGCGCCCAGCTTGCTGCTTGACCAAGTAAAGAACAATGAATACGAGAAATTAACCTCTAAGCAGTCTATATAGTCCAAGTTTTATTCGTTTGGACTTCACAAATGTAAATTCAACAACCAATGTGCTCCACATTAACATAATGCATGTGTTTACTGGCCATGTGTAATTGTTTTAATAATATTTAGGAAGTGGTTCTACACAATCACACCAACTGACAACATTAGGTTCCACAGTGACTAAAATTATCTTTGCACAAAGCAATGAGAGTCCAACAAGTTAAGTCCATCTCAATAAAAATATATCAAGATAATCTGCAGTATGTGACGTTATACTAGGGGCAATGGCACAGTTACCATTGTCATGGGACCACAGAACTTCAGTACACTGATGAAAGACTGTATTGCACCACTTGGAAATTTTCCCTTCCTATTGTCATCATATACACCTAAAATAACAACATAACCTAAAAATTGATGTGCACTGTAGTCGCGTGAAAAAAAACAAAAGGACCCAGCAACCATTCAGATTTAGCATGCAATTACCAAGAACCTGATCTAAGAGAAATTTCCAGTGTGAAGAAATGTTAGTGCAACAAGAGTCCAAAAGTATAAATGTCACTTCAAATTCATCCTAATCTGTCAACTTCAAATACTAGTAAACGGAATAAGAACACGCAATTACACTAATGTCTTCAAATTTGAGGGAGGGTGTTATTGTAAATTAGTAAACGAAGAGGCAGAATCGCAAGTTAGCAGAGAAAACGCCAGAAAAAATTTAAGTGAAAATTGAAAAATTGGCTCACCTGAGATGCCGCGGTGCCGACCAGCGACGGAGCCAAGCCGCCGTAGAGCCGATCCCATCCCTCGTGCCTCACAACCTGCGGATCAAACAAGCCAAAAAAATGGTGAACATCAAGC
>JAUOBV010000006.1:1592515-1604960 GCA_032360425.1 Rubia occidens
AGTTCATTGTAGTTCAGCTTATCATAGTTTTTTTTATAAATGTTTTTCCTTTTACACTACTTTAAACTGATATAAATTCTTAGAAATAAATTTAGTTTTTCAGTTCATTTTATGAAACAATGCATTGCACATACACAGGCAATAAAATGAGCATTGAAATAAATATATTTGATATTAAAATTCATGTTATCAGTGTTTATCTGCACTTCAATTCAGTTCATTCATTAAAGTTCAGTTCAATTTATTTCTGTTCAGTCCAGCATGAATGCTTATGATGAAATATAGATTAATTCAGTCATATTGTTACTATTTTTTAGTACACTTATTTTTAATTTAGTTCGACTCAATGCAGTTCAGATCAGTTCAGTTAATTGGAGTTCATCTTATCATAGTTTTGTTTATAAATATTTTTCTTTACACTATTTTAAACTAATAAAATTTCTTAGAATTTTTTCCAGTTTTCAGTTAATTTTAAGAAATAAACTTCATTTTTAAATTTAATTTTATTAAAATCAGTTCGGTATATTTATACTTATTTCAGTTCAGTATATTTATATTTATTTCAGTTCAGATCATATTAGATCAGGTCTAGAGAACAGAGCCTTAATAACACTATTCTTCATTCTCTTCTTAATTATATGTATTATATTTCTTCATAACTTAAGGTATGTTCTCTAGAGTTATTTGAATTTCAGTTCAGATTAGATAAGATCATATCAGTAAATTTATATTTATTTCAGTTTAAATCAGATAAGACCATATCAACATATTTATATTTATTTCAGTTCAGTTCAATATAGTTATATTATTTCAGTTCAGTATATTTATATTTATTTCACTTCAATATATTTATAATTATTTCAGTTCAGTAACTACAATCAATAAATAAAACTAAAATAATAAGATAATTATTAAAATTGAAAAATAAAATATCACAAGTCCATATTTACATAAGGACAAAACTAAAAAAAAGTTTGATA
The DNA here is from genome assembly GCA_032360425.1 of Rubia occidens. Classification (NCBI taxonomy): domain Eukaryota; kingdom Viridiplantae; phylum Streptophyta; class Magnoliopsida; order Gentianales; family Rubiaceae; genus Rubia; species Rubia occidens. The sequence continues at coordinate 1,593,496 of JAUOBV010000006.1, forward strand.
TGGGAATTTTCATTTTTGATATGAAAGTTCATGTTATCAAGAGTTAATCTGCACTTAGTGCATTTAATTTCAGTTCAATTCAGTTCAACATGAATGTTTATAATGAAACTAAGCTTAATTTAGTCATATTCTTACTATTTTTCAATACACTTATTTTTAATTTAGTTCAGATGAATGTAATTCAGTTCAGTTCATATCAGTTGAGCTCAATGCAGTTCAATTTATATTAGTTCTTTGGATTATTTACATTTATAACCCTGACTTTAGGCTGAAAGTGCCAGTATAACCCTGCAATCTCTGAAAGTGCCAAGATAACCATAACTTATTATTGTATGTGTCAATCTAACCCTAACTTTTGGAAAATTGTGCCGATATACCCACTCTATCTTTCTCATGTTGACCGTGAAAATTCCAGTGAAGAGAAAAAGGAAATGACTAAAATAACCTTTAGCTAAAATTTTGTGCCTTAAATACCTTCAGAGTTATACATGGTTATTTCAGCACATAGTCAATAAAGTAAGGGTTATATCTGCACTTCTAATATAAAGACAGGGTTATTTCAGCACATAGTTAATAAAAATGAAGTTTATTTCAGCACAATGGACATTTGAAAAATTAATACCCAAATGCCTCTACAACATACAAGAGCCACAAGGAAGGCAGTAAATTACAACAACTACATCCAAAAACGGCACCAAAGTAAATCCACAGTAACCACCTAACATTACAACCATTCAAAACACACAAAAATTATGAAAAAACACTCCCTGTTCTGACAGTACATGAAACAAAACTAAACCCCATCCATTATAAGACTTCACAACCAGTCCCTGTTTAACACCATAAACAACCCTAACACAACCAAGCAAAACAAACCCTAACATCTCAACGAGCCCAGAAATCATAATAAAACAAGTAAAATTCTAAAAACTATAAAAATCCTAGGAAATTCACCCCAATGGCACATTTTACCCCTAAATCTCAAACAATGAACAAAACCAACTCCATAGGGGGAATCAGAAGTAACAACTGGGGCAATATCCAACACATATTGAATAGAGATTACCACTTCAAATGATGCCCTGTTTTGGGGGTGAAGCCAAAGGGAAAGACGCAAAACAAGGAAATCTGCCAGCTGCTTGCAAACGAGGAACGAAATACGCGCCGACGAGGAATGACGGACGATTGCAGAGATGAAGGGCGATGAGGAAATGCCTAGGTTTCTGTGCTTCTGGCTGAAGAAAACGGGGCGAAGGGTGGAGTGGGAAGAGAGTCTGGGGAAGAATAGAAAATGCAAGAGGAAAATAGGAAAAAAATAGAAATAAAATAAGGGGCAAGGACGTCATTTCATATTTTGTGACTTTTTCTTTTTAAAAAAAAATTAGGCCACATGGTCAAGGGCATTAAAATAGTTGACTAAAAAGTCAACATGGTCAATGGTTATTTTGGCACTTTCTTAGATTGAAGGATTATATTGGAACTTTTTTCTTAAAGTCAGGGTCATTTTAGCACTTAACTCTCTTTTTTAAAATTCAAGGCCAAAATTGTTTTTTCCTTAAAATCTGGCCATAAATCAGTTGACTAAAAAGTCAAACAAATCAAATATTATTTTGGCACTTTCTGAAATTGCAGGGTTATGTTGGCACTTTCAGCCTAAAGTCAGGGTTATTTTAGCACTTAACTCTAATTCTTTTCATAAATGTTTGTATTTTTACACTATACTAAAATGATTTATATTTTTGGTATTTTAATCAAGTATAACAAGATTTTTTAAAAAAAATGGTAAGTAAATTTTATTTTGGTTAACAAATTATTTTTAGGATTAAATTTCAAATTTTTTTTCAGTTCAGTGTATTTAAACTTATTTCAATTAGTTCAGTATATTTATATTATTTCAGATCAATTCAGTATCTTTATATTATTTTATTTAACACATCAGATCAGAGAACAGTACCTTTTTTTAAAAAATAAAATTTCACTGCTACTGATAACGTCCAATATCGTTTAACAGTACCTAAATTCGCAAACGGCAGTTAATTTTATTGATTTCATTGAGTAATTGTGTCAAATTTTGTCAGCATCTCAGATCTTTCCGCACGACGCCGTTTTGGACAATTATCCTTTTTTTCTGTTTCCTTCAATTTTCAACCCACGCAGAAAGTGTGAGAGAGACTTTCAAATCCCGGTGAGTTTGACGGAGTTCAAACGGAACGTTCAGTCATCTACTGCGCTGCTGCCGGTGTCACAGAGGAACATAATATCTCGCTCATGAGTTCGCTCCTTCGGACTCGGATCGACAGCGACTAGTGACTACGTAGCTTAGTTGGAGTAATATATTGCTGTTTTCCGGCGTAGCTCGAGTACTGTGTGTCGCCGGTGCTTCGATGACGAGCATGATTCAGAGAACGAGCCTATTCAGCCGCCGGACTTTCAGGCAAGGCGCGATCTCGGCGGTTGGATCTGTTAGAATAAAGCTGTTGCTCTTCTTCTGCATCGTCTTTGCCGTTATTGTATTTGCCAGCCGAGCGCCGTCGTTCTTGGGATGGAAACAGAGCTTGACGACATATGATCTCCGGCAGAGTGATCTCTCAAGGTTATTTCACTGCTCTGTATTGTAGTATATTCATTATCCGTGATTTATGTGTTATTAATGATTAATTATCACTTCCTCAGTCCTCATTTAATACTCACTTACACTTTAGGTATTAATATTTAGGTTTGTCATCATGCTTTTTTTAAAATAAAAAAAAATACACGGAACTTTTCATAATTTTTAGCTGAGTTCACGGTTACCTACGTACATATGGCAACAACGATTAGCTTTTGGGGCATTTATACCAGTTGGAATTAGTAGATTGTTGAGCCTCTGTTTCCATACTTTGTGCAACATTGATTGTTAATGCTTTTGAGCTACATTCAAATTCAATAAGATAGTTTTGAGTATGAGTAGGTTTTCTAGACTGATGAGGCGTGGACTATAGAGGATCAGAAATTGGTTTCAGGATTCGGCTGATTATGTAGGAGTTGCTTTTCTATGTGTTTATTATAGTGAATAAAATCATAAGATGTAGTGTTTAAACCAACTATGCACTAGAAACAGTTCTTTTGCAACTGATTCATGTACATCCTCTGTTGCAGTTTCAGCTCAACAGATTTGTTATGTTAATTAGAATCATAGAGAATCATTATATTAGAGTTTTGAACTCATTTTTTGGAACTTTGGGGCCATGGTTTATTTTTCATACTTCCCTTGATGAACAATCTTTGGATTGTGGCTTGTGGCTTGTGCTTCTGTCTTCCTAATTTTTGTCTCTGCTATGATTTCTTGTGGCGGGTGCTTATGAAGTATATTATGCTGTTTGTAGGAAAGGATATGCGTTGCTGATTAACACGTGGAAGAGAAATGATCTTCTAAAAAAGTCGATTTCACACTATACCTCATGCCCTAGGCTAAGTTCAATACACATCGTATGGAGTGAGCCTGATCCTCCTTCTGTATCTCTTACTAAATATCTAAAACATGTCATACAGTCGAACTCTAAAGATAGTCGTCAAATTGAACTGGTATTTGACATAAATAAGGAAGACAGTTTGAACAATAGATTCAAGGAGATTAACAATTTAAAGACAGATGCTCTATTTTCCATTGATGATGACATCATATTTCCGTGCTCATCTGTGGAATTAGCTTTTAGCATTTGGCAGAGCGCACCTGATGCAATGGTGGGGTTTGTACCGCGTATGCATTGGCTTGATCAATCGGTATGCACTTTACTCGCTATCCTTATTTGTCCTAGCAATAATTAAATTTAAAGCTATCATCATCCAATACACAGAAATATTTACGTTTCTCTTTTTTTAAATTGGAATATATGTCTTTAAATGAAAAACATCAGTATATCCATGTGGGCTGAATTCATCATGATCAAAAGTAATGTTGTTAATAAGTATGCTAAGCATGCTGAATACAATATAAAGAATAATCAGTGCAAGAACATGCTGCCTGTTCTTCTTAGCCCTTAGTATGGTGGTAGCATTTTAGTTGTAGTGATGAAACTGGGCATATTGTTCGTAGTTGATTTAGCATGTGAATGACACTAATTTCAGCTTTTATATGTACCCTCTTGATGAAAATCATTCATTGGTATAAAATAGATTGATCCTTTTTTATGTCATTTGGAGTTATTAGTATTTTTAGATAACTGAAGGTTTGCTACATAATAGGGGTTGATTAACTAGGTTTTCTTAAGGGGGTCATGCTAAGTCCTTACAGTTGACCATTAGAAGGTGAGATTATATGTTGAGAAAGAAGTTTAATTTATCATCTTGTATTTGGAAATACACTAAGTTTTTCCCATCATTTGTTGATGATACTCCTAGGTGATTTTGCAGTGGTTTGATTGGGGTGGTTTTGTTGTACTTGTACAATTGACTGCAGTTATTTGATACAATCCTTCTCTATTGGCATATAGTATTGATTTATATTGTTTGTACAGGGAATCATATTAAGGCCAGTTGTGCCTTTGTGATGTAGTACGACTAAGCTTCTACCTTTTTTAACACAAGTCCAATTCTTTTTAACAGCTCTAGCAGATGATACTTTTAGTGAACTTTTCTTGTGGTTTACACGGTTAACTTTTTTGGTTCCTGGTTCAACTTCTGTAATATCAGATTGCATGTACTATCAGAAAATTTCATTATTTCCTTTAGAAACTCTCAAGCAGATATGTGTTCTACTTATATCATATGCTATAATGAAACTCATGCAGAGAGGCACTCAGAAATACAGTTACGGGGGTTGGTGGTCTGTTTGGTGGACGGGAACCTACAGCATGGTTCTCTCTAAAGCAGCCTTTTTCCACCAAAAGTATCTTAGTTTATATACCCACCAAATGCCTGCATCAATCCGAGAATATGTGACTAAGAACAGGTGCGTGCCTGATCTGGGAATCTATTTGCTTATGACTCTCAAATTTGTGGCTCCCTAATCCTTTTCTTCTTATTTCTCTTTATTGGAATGATCAGGAATTGTGAAGATATTGCAATGTCTTTTCTGGTCGCAAATGCTACTGGTGTTCCCCCAATATGGGTGAAAGGTGAGTTGTACTTGCACTATGCAACTTCCATGCATTAGATATTGCCATTTACCTTTCTAAAAGCTAAACATCCATGATATATATGGTAATGCACACTTTCCACGCACTGATGTAGTAAATAACATATGATGATGGCGTAAGTTCTAAAGCGCATGATTTTGACTCTGATTATCCTTCCTGAAGCTCGCTATGACGATATAATTGTTACCATTGTTTGAAATTCGTTGTCTTTATGATTACTGGATATATTCTGAGTCACCCGACAATAAATGCTACGTGTCGCATATACGGTGCATATGTACCGTGTCTATTTATGATTAGGATGGTATTTACTTGATTGAATTCGCCTCTCTTCACCAAGTTTTTAGGTTTACTACTCGTAGTATCATTACCTCACTAAAGATTCTTCCCTCGTGTTCATTTGTTTTGTGCTAAACTAGGTAAGATATTTGAGATCGGTTCTACTGGTATCAGTAGCATAGGGGGGCACATCGATAAGAGGACTCAATGCGTTAATAATTTTGTGGCTGAATTTGGGCGCATGCCCTTGATATCAACTTCAGTGAAGGTTGTCGACAGTCAAAGCAGCTGGTTTTGGTGATCTAGTTGCCATGTTCCAACAATTTCCTCTGGTATAGGTTTTCTGCACGCATACTTCCACGAATGATTACTATTGTTGTTGTACCTCCAATTTTTACAACATGACTATTTATATCTTTGTACCAAAAGTAGAAGAAACTGTTAGCATAGAGACATTCTTTTAGGACTTGGGTTAAAGTGCTCGTTCTGGACATTCTTTTGTACTTCCGGAGGGGTTCTGTATCTTTAGCTGCAAGGGTTTGATTCTAAATGTAGTCATCAAATGTTAGCCATTGCACCTCATGTGGATTGGTTGAATGAACAGTATATTTAGTTTTTTTTTTGTTAGTATATTTTAGTTGTATATCAGTGGATATGGGAATCCAATGGAGAACTGGAGAACGTAAAATCTGAAATATTGGACAAGTTCCGGGCAAACTACAGAGTGAGACAACGCAGTTTCTGGGATCGAAGAAAATATGGACTTAAATCAAACTCCTCACAAAATTCAACAACGTAGTTGCAGCGATTTCATTATTCATAGCCATGGAACAAGACTAAACACATTTCATTCAGAAAACTTAACTTGCTATAGTCTCTATACTAGTACTCTATACCAAGCATACCTTCTCCATTGATACTGTCAGATCTCGAGTTCCTCCTTAGTTCCCAGCATAAAATGTCGAGGATATCAGTTTGGCCGCGTTGTGGAAACTACAGTCCTGCCACCAAATGCTTTCCTCCACTCCATATACCTCGACAATGTCGTGAACACTGTGACGTGGTATTCATGATTCTAACATAGATACTCATCAGATAATTTACACGTCCGAACATTCATCCAGAGGGTAACAAGTTTCGTCACCACCTGTATTCCACAGAAAGTTGGCATACTTAGATGCATAGTAAGAGTTTTCTGGCTCGATAGATAGGGCTTGAAGGTATGCTTCTTCTGCTCTCCACAAATCCTTTCTAACCATCCACAAGAACTCTGCATACCGGCTGATGGATTCAGCATCTGGTGGCTGAACCTGGATTGCCCTCTTAAAACATTCTTCCGCCCTGCTCGAGCCAATAAGAGTGTCAGATCATCCAAAATTGGGACTATGTTCATGCCGTTACCAAAAATAATGAAATCATCCTCAACCAAACAACTAAAGCTTTTATCCCGCTATCTGCAATCGCAATTGCTCAGCTAAGTACAACACAACACATATTTTTCTTTTGAAAGGATAAACACAACACATATAGTTAAGCCACATACAAATCAATCAAACATTATAGATGTTTATGATCTTCATTTAGTTGTTTATTAGCTGCAACAACATAGACATTTTACAGGATTTAACCAGTCATGATTCTATTGCAAAACAGTGCAATAACAGTGCAATCACAGTGCAAATTGCAAGTATTTTACTTAAGGGTCAAAAGCCTTAAGAAGTTGATCATCCAAATTATAAAAACCAGTATTGCCTAACATTCAAATGATCATAAGTTAGAGAAATCACCTCTCGTAATCATGGGCAACCAATTGTAGATATTGTGCGTAATTGCTGAGCAGAAGTTGATTATCGGGCTCTTGAGACAATCTCATCTGATACATAAGATCAGTCCTAAGAAACTCCAAGTAATTATCAGATTCAATCTCAACAGAAATAGGAGACACCATGTTCCTCAATACATCATGATCGAGAACCAGCTCCTTCGCACCTTCTTGCAGCAAACTTTTTGCTTCATCTAGAAAAGAACTCCACAGAGAGACCTCGGCCTCATTCCTCAATGCTCGATCTCCAAGCTGCAAAAGATCATTTCGATTGCCATACTCGCTGAATTCCAAGTCAATTCCGCTAACACTTCTATTGGTGTCTAAGCATGCCAATGGTGCCTTTTCTTCTGTAGAAATCTGTGAAGTTGCCAAGTATTGCGATGCTGAATGTACGCTAAAATCTGCCAACAGTGTCATTACATGGACCATCAAATCTGGCGTTCGAGAGAACACTTGCTGGAACAGCCACACAAAAGAAGAGTGCATATCTCTCTGCACGCCGGAAATGATCAGACCTAAATCCTCATCACACAGCACTTCCCTCATCTGCAATGCGCGGCTCTGAAGCTCAACAATGGTCGATACCATGGATGAAAAAGCCTTTGCCATTGAGGAAAACTCCACTTCTCCCATATCTTTTACACATCCGTCCATCCGGTTCCTTTTCTGAATTATCTTGAGTGAGAGTGGAACACCAAAGCTCCTGGCCTTCTGTTCAACATCTGCCCACACGAGTGACTCCCTCTCCGGCCAATCTCGCACCTCTGGCCTAATCCCAAGCATTCTAGGCTCCAGCAAATCAACCTGAGACTTCCAAAACGAACCTTTAGGTAACAAACGGTATCCATCATTACTTGGAGATGGTTTTGTTTCAGTTGTGGCACAGCCAACCCGGGTGATTAAAAAACCATGATCACCATCTTCATCATCCGAAACATGGTTTTGAGCAAAACCTTCATCCAAACTCGCCCGGCAAACCATCCTCCTTGAATGCACCCCTCTAGAACCACATCTATCCAACAAAGCCAGTGACTTGAACAACTTTCTTGATTTAAAGGGGCTAAGATACCATTCCCCTTTCCTCTCCTTGATCGAAGGATACGAAGAGCAAAGAGAACCCTTTATTCCCAATACTTGATACGAGGAATCCACATTAGCTGCACCAATATGGATCCTCATCCTAGCAAAGCTCACCAGGGAAAGTGAAAGAGCTCTAAATTCCTAATAACTTATATATGCAGTAACATTTGATAATGAAATAGTCAACCTCAGGAAACAAGAATCATGTGAAGAAAGTGCCCTTTTCAAATCTCTATAAGATAGTCAGCAATTCTTTCAATATTGGTGCGATCTGGTGTGAACTGTGGAGTGAGCATGATCCAACCTGTGAAAAACAGGTAGAAAAGCAAAACAAAAATAATCAAATCAACCTCTATAAGAGAGATACACCCACGTGTCCCGCCTTCCCACCCAAAAATCACGCTCCACGAAAAGGGCTAAAGCTCACTATCATCAACACCGCCTTCTAAGAAAACTACTGCTGATAGTATTATTATTACCACTTTCTTGAAAAATCAGTGGCTTAGCTCGTAAAGCACGCGCTTCGCCATCATTCTTGCTGATTGTTAATCCAAATACATGCATACAGTGCCCAAAATATGCACAAACTAAATATTATATTCAACAATTTACCTCAAAATTGTCAAAACCGAAGAGCCCTTTCCCTCAAAATAAGAAACAATGGCTGAACGGCCGAGTAAGAAGAAGAAGAAGAAGAAGATAATGGTGACGCTTCAGTGTGTGATTATGTTCAGCGGAATCTGGAGTGTGGGGATACCAAATCAACAAACGGGTTTTGGAGGGTGGGAAATCAAATATAGTAATGAATTGGGATTTTACGTTAGATTTAATTGGGAATGGAAGTCGGTTAGTTTGTTTGGATGCGAGTACTGAGGCTTGTTGTGAGGGCCCAGTCAACGATGTGTTGCCGCGTTTATCATCGATTGATCATGTCGGCAACTGGCAGAGTATTGTATCCAAGCACCCAATGGGCTTTGGCAAACACGTTAGTCCAGTCCAGTCCAGTTCGATCGATTCAGTTTAATTAATTTTATAATGTTTAGTTTGATCAATTTTAGTTCGGTTCAGATAAAAAAAACTCAATACTTCTATTTTGGTTTTGTGATTTTTTATTTTTCCCACAGAGATGAATTTTCTCCATTTTTTAAAACTAATTTATTCATCAATATTTTTAGGGCTGAATTGGAAGATAGGAAGGAGAAGTTTGATATAATAGTGGGAGATTTGGCTGATCCAGTTGAAGGTGGGCCCTGCTATCAACTCTACACAAAATCCTTCTATGAAAACATCCTCAAGCCCAAGCTCAATGACAATGGCATCTTTGTTACTCAGGTTAGTTTTCAATAATCATTAATAATAATTACCCAAAAACTTATTCAAATTATTGAATTAACCTCTTATTATTGTTTTATCTTTTGATTATAGGCTGGTCCAGCTGGAGTTTTCACTCATAAGGAGGTTTTCTCGTCAATTTACAACACCATCAAACAAGTCTTTAAATGTAAGTTTGTCGTCTCACGTTAAAAGTCTAATTTGATCGTCTATGCTTTCAATATTAGTTTGTTTTGCTTACGATTGTGTATATTGTTGCAGATGTTCTTGCTTACACGGCCCACGTGCCATCTTTCGCTGATACCTGGGGATGGGTCATTGTAAGTGTCGTTAAACTACAACACGATAATCAGCTATGTTTTTACCGAGTCAGCTCGAGTAGCGTGACGGGAGTTTATTCATATGCTTTTACAGGCATCAGACCATCCGTTTTGCCTTGATGCTGGGAAGATAGACAAGAAAATGGCTGACAAAATTGATGGAGAACTTCTCTACCTCAGTGGTGCCTCATTTTTCTCCTCTACAATCTTGAACAAAACGGTCGCTAAAACGTAGGTTTTCCTCACTAATTCTTTCCACCAAATTATCTGTCACTATCACTAATTATTTTGTCACTAAATATAAAAATGTTCAATTTTTTTCTCCCTTTAGTTTGAAGAATGAGACTCATGTGTACACTGAGGAGGATGCAAGGTTCATCCACGGCCACGGCGTTGCCTACCGGATTTGAGAGGCCTCTCGGTGGTGGAGGAGCAAAGCTTCTGCACGAACGAAAGGCGGGGAGGAAGAACGAGAAGAAAGATTGGAATCGAAAGAAGAAGAAAAATTAGAAGCTTTTGGGATTTCTTAGTGATCAGTGTATATGTTCTAGGGTTTCTTCGGGTTCTTCTTCCGCGAGTCTCATTTACTACTATTTTCTGAATTGTTGAATTATTATATCAGAAACCCTCTTCTTGATTTCCATTGCTTTTGAGTTCTTGCAATTTCCAAGTTTTTAATCTTCTTTGTAGAGGGAAAATTGGTGTTTTGTATTTACTTAAACTAGTTTAAAATCAATCCAATGCTTTTATATCCGCCAATATTAAGTAATAGGAACTTATTGACTATTTAAAATATGATGTAACACAATCAAAATGTTCAATCACATCCAAATCTTCCCAAATGTCTCATCGGGACCGAAGGGCATTGTCAAAAATATTATAATGTCAGATATGATATTCATCAGAATCTATTTAATGAAACTTATTAGAACTGAGTAGTAAACACTCATAATCTGACTCGTAATGTAATCGGTGGTCACATCCGACCAATCTTCTAATGAATTGATTTCAATCATTTGTCCAAAAAACCAACTTTAAAACAAACAAAAAACAATGTGCAAAAGACTAATTTTATCGTAATGTGATAATTTTAAAAAGAAAAAAATTGATTAAAACCGCAAAATTGGTAGAAAAATATTGAGTAAAGTGCTAAAATAACTCTGGCATTAGAGGAAAAGTGTTAATATAACCCTGCAATCTCAGAAAGTGCCAAAATAACTCTTGACCATGTTGACTTTTTAGTCAACTTGTTTACAGTCGGAACATGGTGAACCATTTTACCCTTTAAAAAAAATACAAAATGGTAATACAAAAACTTGTCTTCTTTCATTTTCATTTTTTCCGATTCAAGAAGACAGAGATTGAAGAAAAAGGAATCGGCAAAGATGGTAATTTCTTTTTTTTTTGTATTACCCTTACCCATCACCCCTGATTGCTTTCATCTTCGTCGATTCCCTCCACCGTCTTCTTCTCCATCTTTGCCTATTCCCTCCGCCGTTGTTCCTTTTCTTC